>JAURVB010002560.1:0-39784 GCA_033002965.1 Piper betle | reverse complement strand
TGGATCTGAAGTTCGAAAACAAACTCGAGGGATCTCAACCTCGAGGGTTATTAATCCGGAAAATTGTTGGGTAAATGGCCCAAGTTAAGTGGGATTCGATAAAACCCCACTTAACTCGTCCTGCACATGATAAATCAAATATACAATAGAGTAGTGTAAAAACAGAGAACGAGTCCTAAACGGACCTGGTAGAAGCTCCAAACGGGTCCACACGCCTAGGCGGCGAGCTCCTACACCGTACATTACATCATGATCATTACCTAGTTACCCTAATTAGTTTCTTAGCCTCCATTTTTAGCACCACTCAATCAAACAATTTCATATTTCTAATCTTAATCAAACCTACATTAAAAATCTATATATATTTATAACACACACAAATCCTGGCATACAATTCTAATAATCAATATTTTTAAATAATTAATTTAAAATAAATTATACCTCGCGTCGTCGAAAATTGGCGACAGCAAGGGTTTCCGTTTCGTGGCTCGAAACTCGAATTCGACACCTAGCGGCGTCCTAAGTCCGATTTGATTGGACCGGGTGCGTTCGGTGGATGATCCGGCGAATTTCCCACGAATCCAATTTTCCGGTTGTTCTGGCAGTTTTCCGGCGAGTGTCGGGGGTTTTCCGGCGAGTGTCGGCAGATTTTTGGTGGATTCCGACGATTTTCCAGCGATGATTCGGGACGGGGCAATCAGGGGGTCTATCGGCACCAGCTCGACGACTTGGTCTAATGGTGGTGTCAAACAGGGTAGCCGAGGCGGTGATGGCCGTCGACGGTGGCACCGAAAATGGGTGGCGGCGGGGCGTGCTCCGATCCGGGTTGCGGCTGGCCTCGACGGCGGTCAGGATGATGGGGAAACGTCGGTGACGGCGAGGGGTGAGACTGGTGGTCACAGCGGTGGCGACGGTGACCGAACGGCGGCGGAATCCGGCCCGGAGTGGCGACGGCCGAGGCGGCCTAGTGGCATCGCGGCGACGCGCTTGCAGGCGATCGGTGGCCGGGGTTGGTTGTGGCGGCACAGCGACGGCACGGCAAGGCAGGGGCCGTCGATCTGCGGTAGCACGGCATCGGCGGCTGCAGCACACACGGCGAGGGGTTTAGGGAACATAAGTGTTGGGAGGAGAAGAATACCCTCAATGGCAGTTTTGTAAATAAGTATTGACTCTATTCATACTCGAGTCAAAATAATAACTAGTTCGTAATAAATTCTAAAAAAATCTTGAAAAATATGGAAAAATTCCATAAAATAAAACAAACACAACAACATCCAAATGGCATGCTCTATAACTAATAACCCACCCGAATATAATCCATCGCATCCTAACACATTATTCGGCCTAAAACTATTTCTCCCATCAAACATATAAAAAAAATACTGCATACTTTCATATATTCTAATAACTCATATCTCACCATCTTCTCGACGTTATCATCATATATTCAGGTACACCTGACTCTCATCACTCATAACTCACGGCTGGCCTCGACTCAGCACACGGTTTCATGAAACTGACTCGACTCGAACCAACGGTTGAACCGACTGGTTCGGTAACATAAAACCCTGACTCGAGTCACGGGTTTTACAACCTTCCCTCCTTATAAAAATTTCATCCTCAAAATTTTTGATTAAGGAGGTTTCACTCTGGTAGCTATCTACTAAATGTGAAATCCGAGGTGAGACGCGTGCGTACCTATCACGTTTGTCGTATCCTCCAGTGCTTTAGCAATCGTGGCTATGTCCATCCCTGCTGCCCAAGGTGGTACCGAAATGGACAGTCCTCGTGGTGGTGTTGTTTGGATTCCTCTCTGATCCAAGGCCTGCTGTTCTTGTCCTGTCATGCTAGCTACAAGCCCTCTCTACTGCTGTCTCAGTGGTTGTTGGTCTCTGCCTCTTTGGCCTTGACCTAGACCATGCTGGCCTCTCTGCTGTGGTTGTTGCTGGGGAGCTCAGAGTGCAAGTCTCTGTGGAGGTGCTGGGAGTGTCACCTGTTGGGTCTGGCCAGTTGGACAAGTTGCAACTCTATGCCCTGGTTGACCGCAACTATAGCATATGTCTGTGCCTACACTACACTCTGCAGCTCTATGTCCTCGCTGACCGCATCTGTAGCATGCATATGTGCCTGCTCTGCACTCACCTCCATGACGACGTCAACAATTCTGACAAAAGGGTGCTCTGTAGCCCTGAACTTGGGCATCCATAGCCCTCATGGCAAGTGGTGCATCTGACCGATGTCTCTGCTATTCTCCCTGCTCTAACTGATACGGTCTCGAATGTTGCTGCCTCTGGTCAACATCCTGGGGAGGTCTAGCCGGTATAACTTGTTCTACCTCGCTTGCAGCTCTCACAACATCACCAAAAGTAGCAAACTTCTTATCCAAATAGGCCATCCTAATCTCGTGATGGAGGCCCTCGTAAAAATGCCCTATCCTTCTTTCTTCGGTGAACACCAAGTCTGGTGCAAATCTCTCTAGAGCTCTAAACCTAGTCTCGTATTGTACCACCGTCATGGGTCCCTGCCTCAACGTCTGGAATTCCCATTCCTTTCTCATCCTGACGTTTGGTGGGAAATACTTTTCATCGAATTCCGCCCTAAATTCCTCCCATGTGATGTCTTGGGGCTGACGATGGGCCAATACAGAATTCTGAACCAAACTCCACCATATCCTGGCTTCGTCCTGAAATGCTCCTATGATGATGCGCACTCAGTGCTCCATGGGGCATGCCATCGTGTCAAACACACCTATGGCTGACGATATCCACAAGAATGCCTCTTCCGCATCCAGCTTTCCAAAGAAAGGTCATCCACCATTCTTCACGAACTTTTCGTACTGCCACAGTCCTAATTTCCTCGTATCCACTGATCTGTTTGATCCTGCTCCTTGCTCATATCGAGGAAATTGTGGTCCCGTACCTGCTGGTACACTGTCAAATCTTGTAGCTCCACTTCTGCCTGTAGTCTGCCTGCTACCTACTGCTGCGGTTCCACTGATGTCCGGTCTCATCCCTACTGAAGTGGGGCAAATAGGGAACTGTCGTTGGAGTAGTCCTCTGTTGTAGCGGTGGAGGAGGAGGCGGCGGCAGCGGGTCCATGGAAACTACTGGCTCTCCCCGTGCCTCTTCACCTACTGCTGGTCTCTTCTCAGTTCTGGCCACAGAAAAAGCTATCTACCTGAGTTCTCTCCTGAATTCCTCTTAGCCTTGCTGCATTTGTCTCCTAAATTCTTCCTGACTTTGCAACATTTGTATCTGAGCCTCCGCCAACCTGGTGATCGCCGCGTCTCTCTCCTGTCGACTACTTCTGGTGCAGTAACTGTCACGAGCATTGTCTCAGTCCCGGCGACTATCTCGATCCCGACGACTATCTCGATCTCGATGACTATCTCGATCACGGCGACTGTCTCGATGATGGCTCTCACCACGTCGGCTAGCTGAAACTGGCACACTGACCTCTACTGGTGGCATGGCAGTCCTAGGTTGACTGGAGGCAGCGTCACTGTGAACAGGGCTAGGATTGTCCTATCTGGCTACTGGAGGCGATGGGGTCCTGATCTGCTTCTGGCGGGTCTATGTCACCATCCTGCTAGTAGTTCCTGCTCTAGTCTACTCGCCTGTCACACTACCGATTTGTAAGGAAATCTACAATCAAAAACATTAAAACAGAAAAATACCTATCGGAACAGCTTGGAGCAGCTTCGGCACACATGTAACCTGTAACACATCTACCATCCTAATCAACCAAGGGTTAGCCCTGATACCACTATTGGTATCAGAGAACATATGCCAAGAGTTGACTCTCAGAGAACATATGCCAAGAGTTGGCTCTGATACCACTGTTGTAACACCCAGTTTCGGCTCACCCGTGAACCGACCCGGAAATGTCACCGGTGACCGAACCGTTCGCTAATCTACTGGGTTCGGTTAAGCCGACCTGGATTTGCCCTCGGCGTCTCAATGGAGATGCAAACATGAAATGCATGGATGGGATGCGTGGGTTCTAACATAGTACTACATGCATGCTATGATGTGCAAGCAAAACAAAACCATGCAATGGCAAGAAATTTTTAATTAAAAATTTTATCCACAACAAGGGTATATAAATATTTTATCAAAATACGATAAAACATGATAATCTACCGTAGCATTCATCATTATCTCCTTCATCCCAATTGAACCGAGCCTGAACTCCAAACTCATTACTCATTCACATTTATCCATTCATTTCATATCAAGCAATTTATCTAAACAAACACATCAAAATTATCATTCACGTAGCAATAACACACCGTCATTATAGATTACACACGGCAGGTACATGTGTGCGCGGTTCCGTGCTGCTCCTCCGCAGTCCCGACAGCTTTCATCCCTCGCATTTCTCACCTACATATATATAGAAAAACCGTCAGTAACGAGTGTTACCGGCCCAGAAAATAACTAATATCAATCTGGCACAGGAGAGCAAACTCTCCTGTTGAATCAAAACCATATACTTCCTCAAGAACTCTCATCAGGGCACATACGGGAGCCGTCGCCCTCGGGTCGACAGTGTCCCCTTTCTTTCTCATTCTCATACCTTGGCCATTTCTCTATCGCTTCTCACATCAAATCTCATTTCTTTCCGCCCTCTGCACCTTCCATATTACTCCTGGCCTTGAGCACGAAGGCCGAGTACTCTCACGCAGTCGCCTTTTGTACCCTTTGAAACCACAAGTCTAGACATGCACTGCAATGTAGTACCCGTGAACCTCCACACTTCTCCGGGTTTGAGGAACTCAAAGGTGTAGTTGTCAGGATCCCTCGGGAATGAAACGGCCCGCACACCATTCCAGAGCCCACTATCGACACACACGTGCCCGCTCGCGTAGCACGGTAGTCAGATCTCCCTCATTCAATCTCTCACAAAAATGCGAAAACTATACATATATATAGGTCTGGGTTGGGATTTATACAATAGGCCCGAAGGCAACGTGAGCTGGATCTGAAGTTCGAAAACAAACTCGAGGGATCTCATCCTCGAGGGTTATTAATCCGAAAAATTGTTGGCTAAATGGCCTGAGTTAAGTGGGATTCTATAAAACGCCACTTAACTCGTCCTGCAAATGATAAATCAAATATACAATAGAGTAGCGTAAAAATAGAGAACAGAGTCCTAAACGGACCTGGTAGAAGCTCCAAACGGGTCCACGTGCCTAGGCGGTGAGCTCCTACACCGTACCTACACAATCAAGCTAAAAACTAACGCCCGCATGATGAATCACACATCCTATAGCATGCACACACAATCAACACAGTCACGCATCAATCAACACACATCAACCTATATCAATTCTCACAAGTCTACTTAGGCTAGTTTGCATTAGATCATGATCATTACCTAGTTACCCTAATTAGTTTCTTAGCCTCCATTTTTAACACCACTCAATCAAACAATTTCATATTTCTAATCTTAATCAAACCTACATTAAAAATATATATATATTTATGACACACACAAATCCTAGCATGCAATTCTAATAATCAATATTTTTAAATAATTAAATTAAAATAAATTATACCTCGCATCGTCGAAAATCGACGACGGCTAGGGTTTCTGTTTCGTGGCTCGAAACTCGAATTCGACCCCTAGCGGTGTCCGAAGTCCAATCAGATTGGACCGGGTGCGTTCGGTAGATGATCCGACAAATTTCCCACGAATCCAATTTTCCGGCGGTTCGGGCGGTTTTTCGGCGAGTGTAAGCAGTTTTTCAGCGGATTCCAACGGTTTTCCGGCGATGATTCGGGACGTGGCAATCAGGGGGTCTATCGGCACCATCTCAACGAGCTTGGTCCAATGGTGGTGTCAAATAGGGTAGCCGAGGCGGCGATGGCCGTCGACGGCGGCGTCGAAAATGGGTGGCGGCGGCGGCGTGCTCCGATCGGGACTGCGGCCGGCCTCGACGGTGGTCGGGATGATGGGGGAAATGTTGGTGATGGCGAGGGGGTGAGACTGGTGGTCACAGTGGCGGCGACAGCGACCGAACGGCGGCGGAATCCGGCCCAGTGGCGATGGTCGAGGCGGCCTCGTGGTGTCGCAGCGGCGCGCTGGCAAGCGATCGGTGGCCAGGGTTGGTCGTGGCGGCATGGCGACGGCACGGTAAGGCAGAGGGGCGTCGTTCGGCGGCAGCGCGCGTCGGCGGCGGCTGCGGCAGCACACATGGTGAGCGTTTAGGGAGGGTAAGTGTTGGGTGGGAGAAGAATACCCTCAATGGCAGTTTCGTAAATAAGTATTGACTCGCTTCATACTCGAGTCAAAATAATAACTAGTTCATAATAAATTCTAAAAAAATCTAGAAAAATATGGAAAAATTCCATAAAATAAAACAAACACAACAACATCCAAATGGCATGCTCTATAACTAATAACCCACCCGAATATAATCCAACGCGTCCTAACACGTTATTCGGCCTAAAACTATTTCTCCCATCAAACATATAAAAGAAAAAAATACTGCATACTTTCATATATTCTGATAACTCATATCTCACCATCTTCTCGACGTTATCATCATATATTCAGGTACACCTGACTCTCATCGCTCATAACTCATGGCTGGCCTCGACGCAGCACACGGTTTCATGAAACTGACTCGACTCGAACCAACGGTTGAACCGACTGGTTCGGTAACATAAAACCCTGACTCGAGTCACGGGTTTTACAGGACTGGCCAGCCTATTACGGACATGGTGGATTGGACTCACCAGCCGATAACAGACATGACGGATTGGACTCACCAGCCGGTAATAGACATGATGGACTGACCCATCAGCCAATAGATAGACATGGTGGACTGACCCATCCACCAATAGATGGACATGGTGGATTGATGCATTAGCCAACTAATGGACATGGTGGACTGAACCATCAACTAATAAATGGATATGTTGGAATGGTCACAACAGCCAATATTATAGATAATGATAGGGAGTTTGTGGACTTGTTTTATTCAATTATACGGCTTAATGTTTAATAACTAACGCGAAATTGCCTCCTTAGGTTAGCAGCTGGAACTAAGGACTAAGAGATGATAGGGTGGTTCTTGTACCAACTCAGGTGGTGAGCCGATAATAAGCAGACTTCTCTTTTATTTTTCTTGTGTTATAAATGTGGCTATGGGAAATGGTCCAAGACTGTGGGATAATTATTTCATGCATTGTCATTTGAAACATAAGTTCTTTTGAGTTAGAAATGCTAGACTTATTTGCTTTCATATTATTCATGTAACCTTTTAAGTAACACCTAGTCCAGTTAGGACTGGTCGTTATAGGGTTTAGGACTGGTCGTTATAGGGTTGGTTTTGTTCAATTTTAAGTAACACCTAGCCAACAAGGCCCACAATATCGTGAAACATGGCGGGTCGTTACAATGAGGATCAGGGAGACATGGATAGATGTTTGGCCACATATCCATATCGAGATAGTTTTCCTGATGTAGCTTAGACTAGTACCTTGCAGTACTTTAGAGTACCTGCTTGACCACCCAGTAGACCCTTAGGGGTGAACCTAGGTTTTTCTCGCCAAGGTCATTGCGTTTCAGTCTCCATAGTTAGTAGTGACCCTATGAGTTAATCTAGCGAGATGACTCGAGCATGCATGTTCAGTCCAAGGAGATGATTCGAGCATGCATGGTTAGTCCAAACAGATGATTTAAGCATATATGGCATGTTTTGTTAGATGATTCGATCACGTGTAGTCCATCTAGCCAAATTATTATGGAGCTAGCGAGCTTTGTCAGATTTCAGAGTTAGTTAGGATTTTAGGCCTAGATCTAAGCCATTGCATCATTAGTATCTAGTTGAGATTTTCAGGGTTTCTCATTGCATGCATCATATGGATTTCGGACAATCGGATTGTGCTCATGGGCCAAGCTCGATTGAGTTTAGGGTTTCGAGGCCCATGTAACCTTCTTGCCTTAATTCCTGCCTATAGAGTCACTTTTAAGACTCAAGTCAATTTTGACTTTGGACGGTCTCGATCCGAGCTTTCCGTCCATATGTATATTGCATATACCAATAGGTGGGTCCCACTAAGACAAGTTGTTGGACGTCCAGATCATGCCACGTGGTAAGATCTGGTCTGCGCACTCAACCCTAGCTTCACATATAGATTTTCCGAGGTTTTGGCCTATATTTTTAGAGTTTTACACCCATAGCACCGCCACCACTTTGACTCGCCGCCAGCAAATCTCCCCTTTGCCTGCGGCCACTGGATTGGTACGACGGTGACTACCTTGAGATCAGCTATCATTTCATACCCACGATCGCTACCGGCATTGCCTTAGTTGCCGCTGGTGACAATGTTTTTGTGCTCGGTTTTTGCCACCATCGCCACCCGTTCGGGCCGTTTTCCGGCGCCGGTGAGTGTCCTCCAGCGAAGCCGACCAGCACAACGGCTTCCCCTCACTGAGATCTACGGTTTGGGACCAACACCGTCCACCACCACAGCCGCGATTGCGACCAGCGACGTCCCCGTACCCGGTGGCGATCCGCCCCTTTCTTACTATTTTTCGGCTAGCTCGTGGCCGGACTCCTCCGACCATCACCACCATCATGTTCCCCATCCTACCCTCTTTCGAGCACAACCAACGAGAGCCTCTGCCCTGCCACAGTCGGCATTTTTCGGAGACGAGAACTTGCGGCCCTCCTCCCGACTTGTTTGCCTAGTTTGCCGTTCGCCTGCCTGTGACCGCGTTAGCCTACTCGCATTCGTGTCTGATTATTCGAGTATTGTTTGTGTCCATGGTCATGCCCGAGCCCATGTCTGCATCCAGCTACCTTGTTAGCACTGTGCATGATGTGGCTGTGTTGACTCGATTAACTCGCACGGGTTGTCTCAATTCACCATTTCAGCCTGATTTTAGTCATTTTTCAACCATTTTCGGTAATTTGAAAACCCATACATTAGTTTATATACATATTTACATTATGTAGCATAATTTGACATTATAAGTGTATTTATTTATTTATTTATTTGTCTATTATTTATTATTATTATTATTATTTATTATTATTATTTATTTTTATTCATTTATTTTTATTTATTTGTTTATCGTATATGATGTATGTTTACAAGATTATTTGTTATTATTATTATTATTATTATATTTACTTATTAATATTAATCTTTTATTTTTTTACTAAATTGTATATATTTATTTACTTGTTCATTGAGTGTATGTTATTATTTAATTGTATTTCAGTACATATTCTGTAGTGATGACTATGATATTATTATTAGTCATGATTAATTAAAAATAAATAATTTTTATTTACTTATTTATTTATAGAATGATTATGTATTTATTTATTTAATTGTTTGTATGATTACTAACACGATTATATATAATATTTACTCGTGTTTAGCCATTTATGTCTATAGTATATGATATTATTATTTTATGATTAGATTATTGATTGTTTTTATGTATTTATTATCTATCTCTTTATTCATGATTGTATGTATGTATTTATTTATTATTAGTTATTAGTTATTCTCTTTATTATGTCTTGATTTACGTGTTGTGTGTTTAGCGGTATGTTTATTTAGTATAGTCTTTTTATTAGGATGTATTAATAATATGAGTACACACCATGAACATGCATTATATAAGGATGCTAGTATTTTACTTAATAGTGGACTCTGATGTAAGTTCCGGTGTTCGAGCTCGACATAGATGCGCAGATACGCTTGGAGCTTAGATCACAGGTTTGTAGGACTCTCTCTCTCTTTCACTGCTTGACTCCTTGCATGTAGAGTTTGATCACATTTTATACGTAGGACGACATCAGTGGAGTTTTATCGGATCCCTCCGATGTCGGGCTATTTAGGCGTGTTTTCTTCGTAGGTTTAATAAAATTATAAGGATGAGATCCCTTGTTGGTTTTCAAACTTAAGCTCCAGAAATTTATGATACAAGCCTCCTCCTTAAGCCTATTATATAAGTATGCATATTTTTACGGATTTCACAAATAAGAGAGTGAACGGTATGGAGATATGTATGAATCGCACTAATGGTCCTTCAAACCCTGAGGTAGTGCGGTGTACGAGCGTACTGCATAACGTAACACATTTCTAAAATTTGTGGCACTAACTTAACTGTCCTTTTTGCCACTCGAGTGCCATTGCAGGTGATATGGAAGATGTGAGGTGTAAGCGTTTTATGTATATATGAATATGATTATGATCCACGCATGCAAGCCTGCACTTGCTTATGTATGTTTGCTTACTGCATAGTGTGAGGCAATTTTGAAGTTTCATAAGTTTTCGTGGGTAATGGAATACCCATTTGCTAGTTTGTGTTAGTTATTTTTCGGACCAATAACATTTGTTACTGACATTTTTCATATAATATATGTAGGTCTTACAATCTTGAGTTGACTTTGGTGGGACGACTCGTAATAGTTACACACACTTGAGCTCAATGCAGTTATTTACTTTCTTACTTTTATTTATATTCGATGTGTTTTGACATGTATTTAATGGTGTATACTATTCTCATGACACCAAGAAGGTTTTTCGAGTTATTTTATTAATTGAGTCGTACCGACCGACAACTTTAAACATGACTCGACTCGATCGCAACATTTCTGATTCAGTTCTTAAGTGAACCAAAATCAGGGTGTTACACCTACAACCCCATATTATATTACAATCTCTACCCAAGCCAATGTACATATAGTTTTCTTGAGTTTTTAGTGAGATGCGAGAAAAGGGAAAACCGATAACCGTCCTATAAGTGTGTGTTAGTCAAAGCAGGCTTTGGATTGGTGAGCGGGTTGTTTCATTCCCGAAGGATCCTGATAACTCTACCTTTGAATTCCTCAAACCTAGAGAATTGTAGAGGTTTACGAGTACTGCAATGCAACACATGTCTATATAGTTGTTTCAAAGGGTACAGAAGGCGCATGCCTGAGAGTAGTCAGCCTCTATGCTGAGGGTTAGGAGTGATACAGAGGATGTAGAAGGCTAAAAGAATAGAAATTGATTTTTCTTGTGCAAGGGATAATTTTGAAGATGATAAAGAATGAGATGAGATAGAATAGGATGATGTCAAGCTGAGGCCAATGGCTCATAATTATGGACCTTATGAGAGCTTATATGAAAAGTATAAGAATGATTTCTTTTTATTAGTTATTTCTGGACCAGTAACACCCGTTACTAACTTTTTTCTACTATTTATGTAAGTGAGAATCATGAGGATTGAGCACTGTCAGGATTGCGGATGAGCAGCGATGTACGATACACATATGTACCTACCAAATGGAATTGATATTGTGAATGATGAATTGCTGTGAATGATGAGAAATGATTGTTATGAGTTTTTATTGGAGGAGATGATGAGTGAATTTGATGAAACATTTTGCATTTGATTAAAATTTGTGAATAGAATTGAACATGTTGAACAACCGAGTCCAGACTCGGCTAAGAAGATCAAAATGAATAAAATGGAAATGTTGCAAGAAAATATCATGTTTTGCTATGTTTTCCACTGTTGTATATTATTTATATATATATATATATAAGCATGCATTGCTTTTGATTACATGGTGGTCCCTATTACATTTTTAGTGGAGCCTATGTCCATTTTGTTTTAAAAATAACTATTTTCTTTAGACTTTTTACATGCTTGTTTTGTTTTGCACATGATTGTATATCATAACATCCATTTAGAAGAACGTTATAACCTAAGTATCTCATGCTTACATCACCATCTTCAGACGTTGAGGTTAGATTTGATAACTTAACCGAATCAAATAGATTATCAAATGATTTAATCTCTAGTAATATTTTTGGTTTGGTTCACAAGTGAACTGAAACGGAGTGTTACATGAAAAATAATTTGTTATTGCTATAGCATTGATAGACTAGTGAGTGACATCAATGCTAATTATGCATCTCAGCGACAAGTAGAGCATCACCATTGCTATTAGCAAACTAGAACAAACAACAAAATGAAAAAACAATAATTAATTACCATGAATAATGTTAAAGATGAGTACTCTGCTGATTTAGTTAGATGTGGTTAACTACTCTAGTGAAGGGGGAGAGGGAGGGTGAGGGAAGGGGCTCTTTGCTAAATGCCGACAGTGACAATTGCTCATGCTACAATGGGAAACGGGAGGAGGGAAGGGAGTGAAAGATTAGATGTTGGCGATGATAATTGCTAAAGGAAATGAGGAGAGGAAAGGGAAGTGGGTGGGCGGGCGGATAATGATCACCTAGAGAGGAGGGAGGCGACAATAGGGACAACTCACCGATAGCAACGGTCGCAAGAGCGGCAGTGGAGAAAATTCCATAACACTTTTCTCACCTCGAGGTTCTGGAGAGTGAGAAAATTACTTTAGAGGGACCCATAACCCTCTCATTCTTTCATTGACCCATTCTCATATAACAAATCATTCTTGATTGAAACCCAACCTACCCTTTTTACCAATGACCCAAGTCCCTCCCCATAATAAAATTACTTTATGGGGGCCTTTTTGAAAACTTAAGACCTTCAATACACACTTTCTCTCCCTCTTATACATAATATTCATCATTCATCCCCCTTGTGGATAATAAACAAAATTGGTCGTCTCATGCAAGTAATTGTCTCATGTTTTTACTCTTTCTCATGTTTCATTAGTTTAGGGTCATACCTAACTATAGAGAGATGATTTTGTATTTTGCTTCTCTTTTCACTCTCAACTTTTTCTCGTGTGTGCTTCTTAGCTGTTAGCTCTTTCTCATATTTCGTACGATGATTTTTATTTGCTTCTCTTTTGGTCTCAACTTTTTCTCGTAAGTGGTTAATTCTGAGCCTACACCTAATATTTTTATTAATAATAAACTAAAAATCTATGTGATATTGTCAACAAAAGTCTCTATGGATAAAATTAAAATATTCTATTTATAAATCTCTATTTTATAGGTCATCTTCTTCTCGCGTCTATGATTATGTACAAATAATTGAAAAGAAAATATTCATAAGATAATTGTACAAAATTATGAAAATTTGATAAACATGACAATTGATAAACATGATATTTAATTATACAAAGTTGATAAATATTACATCCACTATATAATACATGAAAAATTGATAAATATGGATTTTAAAAAATTATGAGTGTCGTGCATACAGCGTCGTAATCACTTAGTTATTATTAAATAATTATTAAGTTTCAAAGAGCATGACGTGGTTTTTAGTTTTATATAATAATAATAATAATAATAATAATAATAATAATAATAATAATAATAATAATAATAATAAACAATATACCCTATGCATTACATGGTGGTGCCTTTATTATCTACGTTACCTTTCTTTGAACTTTTGTCTTTCCCTAAATTCAGATTTATCAAAAAGATCGATCTTCAATCCATCTGGATAATAAGAATGAAATCTTATGCTCCTTAAATTAAAATTATTATATATATTTATATTATATTTTTATATACAATAAGTAATATACTCGGGGCACGACACGGGATTGCCTTTATTACCCACATTACCCCTCCCCAACTCTTGTCCTTTCTTGCCCTAGCCGCCGGCAACACCGCCGCTCACCTCGCCGACCAACCGCCGTCCCTTCCCTCTCCCTCATCTTCCCTTTTCTTCCCTCTCTTCCTCTTTTCCCCTTCACCGCCGCTCCCTTCTTCCTTCCGCCTCGGCTGCCGCCGGTGACCACCCTCTGCCGGCTACGCCCTCCTTCCCAGGCTTTCCCTCTCTCCTCCCTCTCCTTCCTTCTTCCTCTCTCTTCCGTACTTCTCCTTCCTTCTTTTCTTCTCGCGTCCTCCCTTACAGACTGCCTCTCCCATTGCCGCCTGCCGGCAGCCGCGGACAGCACCGTCTTCCTCCTTGGGTCACCATTAGGTGTTTCCCTCTTCCCCTCTAAGTTTATTTTTTATTTTTCCCCCATTTTATTTATCATTTGCGTCTCATATCTATTTGTTTATTGTTTATGATTTTTGGTGGTGTTGATTTTTGGTAATTTATTATGTATTTACTTATTGTATGTGATGCTTTTGTTATATAGATTTGTGTTAGATTGTTTACGGATTATGTTATATGAGGAAGAGATTATTAACTTCTTTTTGTGTATAAAAAGATCGGTTCTTGTATGTGTTGTTGGATAGTCTTTATTGATTTTCGGTTATTTATTGGATTGTAGGTGATTTACACATCTCTTATTCGCACAGTTGTTCATGAGATAGTTAGCTATGGTTGTTTGTTAGTATTTATTCATGTTTGTATCCTTAGTTTACTGAGTTGTTTAGCTCTCATGTGATTGATTCACATCCTAGGTTATTAATTGTTTTACCCTTTTCATTGTTGATGTTGGTGATTGTTAGCATGATCTTATTGTTATTCATTGTATCTCTTCACGTATGTGTTGGGTAGTAGATTACTGAGTTGTTTGCCTCTCATGTGATTGATTTTTGTCCTAGGTTGTTAATAGTTTTACTCTTTTCATTGTTGATGTTGGTGATTATTAGTATGATCTTTATTCATTGTATCTCTTCACGTATGCATTGTGTAGTAGATTTATTTTATTTGTCATGATTATTGCTAAGACCTATTGTGTTGTTGTATAGTGAGTTGTACATGTCCCCATCATTTCTTAGTCATTTATTTATCACACAAGGTCGTTTGGTCTATTTCTTTTCTACTTGTTTACTTTCATGTGTTATTCCATACTTTAAATCATTTAATTCGATGTTTTTGTTTAGCTATTATTGTGACTGTTTGTTTCATCTATTTAGTCCTATTCTATTGTGTTCTGCATTCACCATATCATTCATGTTTCATACAGTTGAGTTGGGCCTTATTGAGAAGTATTGTTTGTATAGGATTAGAGTAGGATCTTGTTGAGTTGGAGCACAAGATCACGTTGGAGCTTCTACTTGGTCTGTTAGGTCTCACTTCCTAGATTTATCACTCTTGTCATTGTTTGGCTTTCTAGATCATAAGACATATTAAGTGGTTGTTTTATTGAATCTTGCTTAACACGAAACATCTTAATGTGTTTTTTATTTCTGTGATTAACAACCCTTAAAGATGAGATCCTTCATGCCATTTTCAAAAACTTAACTCCACTTCAAGTTGCCTTCGATTCTTTTTGTACAATTCCCTTCTCAGCCCTATATATAGTTTTCATCAGATTTTTGTGAAGTAAGAGAGTCTCATCTTTTTTGCTTTGGCCTAGGAGTAATGTAGCTTTAAAGAGGTCTTAGGATAATTGATTTCTCGAGAGTAGGTTTGGGATTGATATTGCCAAGAGTGACACTTTGCCAATTTAATTGGGATGCTACCATGCCTGTAGGCTCCTCAGTAGATGCCCTTTGAGCATTTTGTTGGATTATATATAATTGTTTGCTTCTCGTGAGAGTTAGCTCTCATTTCCTAGTTGTTTATTTAGTTATTTCCAGACCAATGTTACTCATTGCTGACATTTTTATATTATATATTATACGTGAGTACTCAAAGTGAGAGATGCCAGCCTTGGCAGGAGAGCAGTGATATTTTGCACACACATGCCTTGTGTGGTGATGTACTCTATGTGTTTGTGATATCTTTTACATGTTTTGGCTATAAGGCTTTTATTTTGTTGTTATTGCTCATAATTTGGACATGTTTGAGTTGCTTTGAGACGTCTTTATTAGTTATGTTGGGTGTGATGAGCGGATGGGTTGAGACCCGGTTCATGACTTATGTTCAGCAGTTTATCATTATCATTGTTGTTACATACTCCGTTTTACTTGTTATGTTATATTTCTTTATATAAATTGGCCTTTTATTGCATTTATACATGTGAGATTCTATTTGTTTCATTCCAGGATTTGTTGAATTTTATTGTGTATTTAGTTATTACGGTGTGCTTCCTTGGCATGTCATTCATGTAGTATCCTAATGTGGTTGTGCTTCTCATTCATGTATTGCTTGTGTATTAGTGTTGGTTTTCATCTTGACATGCCAAGAAGGTTTAGTTCTCTTTTGCTTAAGTCTTGTTTGACCGACTTAATGGAATTAAGAGATTGTTTGATTCATTTTAACAAGCCGAATCTGATTTGAGAGTGAACCGGATTTGGGGTGCTACATTATGTCTAGGCTAAAGTCATGCTCTCTTTTGCGCTGGTTGTTTGAAACTTATTATATCAATGACTGAAAATTGTATTGACGAGGATGGCCAGGACATTTAAATTGGAGTTTGATGTGAATAAGATTTATTATTCGATTTGTAATTTCTTTTGGTGCACTGAATTTTTTGTAGCTGCATTTGATGCTTCCTGTTTGCCGTAATCACTGGTGATGCATGGTAATTTTGGGATGGCCATTAATGTAAGATGGTCTGGTGCCATCTTATTTGTGCTTCTGCTTGTTAATCTTGGTGAGTCAGCCTGCCGTTCCATTGGATTATGGTCAGACAATGTCGGCAGAGACGAGAGTATTACTCATAGCTGGCTTGTACTGGTGGCTGGGGTTTTCGTCGTGATTGCATTACTTCTTTCAATGATTCTTATAATTGAGCACTTGACCTTCTATAATCAACCTGAGGTATGTTTATTTTGTATATTCTTTGCCATATTTTGTTTTGACTATTACAGCTTCAACTAACTTCTCTTTTATCATTTTATCTGATTCAGGAGCAAAAATTTTTAATTGGATTGATTTTGATGGTTCCTGTTTATGCTGTGGAATCTGTTAGTGCAACACATTGTCATATTGCTTGTAGCATATAACTTTTTTCCTTTTTTCAGAATTTAAAATTAGGAGTTGGTTTATACTAATACTTTATTCATGTTCAGTTCTTGTCACTAGTGAATTCTAAAGCTGCTTTTTATTGTCAAGTGATGCGAGACTGCTATGAGGCTTTTGCCATGTATTGCTTTGAAAGATATTTGATAGCTTGTTTAGGTATGCTAATTCTTTTGAGTTTTTACATTTGAATCTATATTTTAAATATCTTGTTTTATTTTGAATATGTGCAGCACGCCCTCGCTTTTTAACTGTAATTTTGTGAAATGTATGTATCAATTTTATAAAATTCAAATGTTGAAATTGCTGCACTGTCATTATTATCCTTATCTTTTACTCTTATCCTTTCTGTGCTGGTTGATGGCAAGGCTTTTGTGTAAATTATAAACTGTTTTCACATTTGTGTTTATGTCAAGTTTCGTGTGGGCCACCCTCCCTTCATGATTATGTCACCTTAAAGGAGGGTCATTCTATGAACTTCTCGTTTTAGTGTAAGGGATAAGGTGTAATTTCTATTACCATCTTTCAGAGGTTGCCAATTAGTTAAGGTTTTTGTCTTGTTATCTGTCATTTTAAGTTAAACAGTTTAATTACTATATATGGGAAGTCTTACTTTCTAAAAAGAGTTTACTTGAATTTTGACCTCAGATCATAATTTGGGCAATAATAATAATTGTGTTCCAGGTGGTGAAGACAGCACGATTAAGCTGATGGAAAGTGAATATGACATTACATCTAGCACGCCTCTTCTTGAAGCTGCATATGCAGGTGTGGTGAAACACCCCTTCCCTCTTAACTGTTTGATAAAGCAATGGCACCTTGGTGCTGACTTTTATCAAGCTGTAAAAATTGGGATCGTCCAATATGTATGCTCCTTTACTATTTTGTATTTTTTGCTTGATTTCAAGTGGAAATGCATGTTGTCACTGACTTGATATCATCTGTGTCAGATGATACTGAAGATGATCTGTGCATTTCTTGCCATTATTTTGGAATCATTTGGCGTTTATGGTGAAGGGCAGTTCCAGTGGCAATATGGGTATGCCATTCCTATCTTCTTTTACTAATTTACAAAAATATTTTTTCAAAAGCGAGATAACAAAAAATTTGACTTTCAATTTTGAGATTTATTTTTGTCAAGTTTCTGATAACAAATTAAACACTATTCCCATTAATGAATGAGAAAACGTATTCTAAGCAACTCTGTTTATCTAGAAGGAATGTAGTAGGCTAACTTTTTATGCCAGTATAAATACGCTGTCTTATAGGAACATTAATGAGCTGTGGTGGTTGACGGAGTGATTAACTTTGCAAAATTTATTCATTGTTCCTTTTTTGCTATGGTTTCTGATTTTTGAGAAACACAGCTTCTGAAACAGGAAACTCTTTTAAGTGAATAGAGCAACCATAATTGGACAAATTAACAGATTTACTTAATCTCTTAACTGACTGCATGCAGTGAATTCTTGATTCATTGCCTTTACAGCATCTCTAGGCGTAATGATTTGATTGTTTTTTATAAAAATTAAAACTAGAGGGTTGAAGTGAAGCTTCCTCTGCTACATCTTTTCTGTGGATGCCATTAGTTTGTCTTTTCAATTTGATGAAAGAGGGAAGTCTTTACTAACACCATCTGGAAATTAGCATATTTGCTCTTTTTGTTTGCATGATATATATATATATTTTTCCTGTAGTGTGTTTTTCTGGTTCAATTAGGGCTTATTTTTTTCTGTTTTTCTTTCTTTTTTCTTAATAAAAAGGAAAAAAATATTATGGCTATCTGCATTTAGTTCTGAAGTAAATTAAACTAAAGGCAAAAGAATACTTAGAATTTAGAGAAAACCCTTTCATAAATTTTCATAAATGAAGTTCGGTTCACACAAGTATATATATATATATATATATATATATATATATATTTGTCCATTGCATTGACATCCCTGTAACACATTCCTACATCAAGTTCCCTGTGCTCAAATAAACTAATCTTGACCAATATATAAGCAGTATATGACTCACATCTTTGTGATTCCTAGTAGAATTGGAGCACCAATAATAAATGGCTCATGTGACTGAAATTAATGCAGTGTAAATAAATTCTGTTGATGCTTTAGACCAAAGATTTATGAAAGATCAAAAAAATAATGTTCTTCCAGCATTGGGTAGACAAGCACAAATACTAGTAGATGGTATAATCCTAACAATTGAACAAGTATATCTAATTCAATGAACAACTCCAACAGATATAAATCCTTGTGAATAGGATAAGGGTAAAAAGTTTTAATAAAAAAATGAACACTGAAACAAGATTTGGAAACACAAAATCCTCATGACACACAAAATTCTCTTGGGCCATAAAACCTTTGTATAGGGCAATGGCAAAACCTTTTTGAACACACACGCATGTCTCACTCAGAAGACAATAAAATTTTTTCATGTGGAAAATATAAGTGATGATAAATTTAAAAATAAAATTCCCCATAAAAAAAGAGGCAATAGCAGAGCTCTTTTTAATTATGCAAATTCCTATTCATAGGGCATTGTGAAATCCCTTAAATAGGGAAAATAGAAGTGACGGAAAAACACAAGATAAAAAGTTCAAAAACGAGAGAACAGAGTTTAAAGAAAGTGCAGGAACATTAAAGAGATTCACAAATTAAAAGAGGAAATGAATAGGGATCAGGGACAAAAAATTAGGCAAAGAAGGTAAACATGTAGTTCAAAATGAAGTCTTGGTCATCATCATGATTAGCCACCAATTGGTGTAGCAAAATAGCAGCAACAAACCTTTGCAGCAAAGAACTTTCAGCTATCTACCGAGAAAAGAAAGGGATAACAATATATCTATAGTCTAAATTATACAACAATACTCATAAGATAACGGCTCTGTAATAGGAGGATCTCATGGCTAGCAATCAAATATGTTATCAGTAAACCCCGAAGCATCACAATGTTAACTAGCAATACTCGTACAAATGGAAATGAAAGAGACAGAAAGTTGAAGGACAAGAAATGGTCAAATTATCAAGAGCATTGTACCTTGCAAAAGGCAGGGAATTTGGAAAAGAACCTTCTTCCGTTTGATCTGAAAAATACGTCATGTGCAAGGATGTTTACTTGTGTAAACTCCAGCACCCCCGTGACACCTTGTACTTAAAATATGACTCGATCTAATGAACTTATCTTCTCTAATACGTGATAGTACCAATACAACTTATCTGTACTGACCCTACTCAAATTTGAACACTTGAGGTAACATGTCATAGACCCTAGTGGAATCGAAACTTCAATTGTAACATGACTTGTACAATATTAGTACATAATTTGACTTTATTAATTAGTTTCTTAATGTGAGATTATTGGGCAAGTTAGGTTTTCATATTTTTCCACAAACAAACATGTTCACTTGTGTTAAGATGTTGTTAATTTAATTACTAATATATGTTATTTTCTTCATGCAGATATGCATATGTTGCCATCATACTAAATTTCAGCCAAACATGGGCTTTATATTGCCTCATACAGTTCTATACAGTCACTAAAGAGAAGTTGGAACATATCAAACCTCTTGCTAAGTTTCTTACTTTTAAGTCTATTGTTTTTTTGACATGGTGGCAAGGTGTGATATTTGCAATTTTCTTCTCATTGGGCTTTTTAGAAGCTATCTAGCTCAGCAGTTGAAAACTCGCATCCAGGATTATATCATTTGCATAGAGGTAAAAATTGGGCTTTGATGACTCTGCATCTTATCCAATGATCATGTATTTTTTGTTCATGTGTGCAAATTTGTTATCTGCAGCAAAATCCCAAGAAATGCACTAATGTACAGTATGAATGATGTTTTAAGTAGTCATAACTAAAGTATTTTTTCACTTGTCTTGTGCCAACTATGTAGTATTTGGCAGATGTTCTTCGTGTGGCTTCTTTTGTGAAAGATGTATCTTTGAAATTTGATCTCTCTTAGCTCATTCAGCTTTCCTTCTGTGATCTTCCTGCACACAATATGATCTTACTCCTTGCGTGTTTGGTATAAGCAGATGGGAATTGCCGCTGTAGTTCACATTTATGTGTTCCCAGCCAGGCCTTATAGGAGAGGAGAAAGATGTGTTCGTAATGTGGCTGTGATGTCTGACTATGCATCACTTGGAGTTCCACCTGATCCTGAAGAAGTCAGTGATTGTGAGAGAACTACTCGGATTTCCCTTGCTTGGCCTGGTGAGAAGGAAACAGGGTTGAAATTTCCTCGAAGTCTTGGTGATGTGGTCCTTGGAAGTGGTGAAATTGTAAGTTCTATTTGTTGTTTGTATTTAGGTTTTTTTCTTTATTGTTGTCATATCCTACTTAGCATGTCAAAACTGACCCACCCTACTGTATTCTTATTTTATTTTTGTTTGACTGCTTCCTAAAACTTGCATATCTGAAAGCTGTATTTAGAATTACAAGATTAGCCAACGACAAGGAAAGTGTATCTATTACCTCGGTTATTTAGGCTAATGAGTATCTCTTTTGGCAACAAGTCTTTGGTTGAAATTAAACAACTGCGAGCTTATATTGGTGTTGTTATACTATCCTTGAATAATCAACATTGAAGAGTTGCAATCTACTGATGTCTTTGGTAATGGTTTTAATTTTTACAATATCATCTTCAGTCTTGCTGCCATTTGATTGCGAATCTATTTCTACTTGCAGATTGCGGATGATGTCAAATCCACTCTGTCCCATGTGGTTGAACCTATGGAACGTGGATTTGCAAAAATAAGTGCAGCATTTCACCAAATATCTGAAAATGTGAAGAGGCATGAGGAGCAAAGAAGGTGGTCAAAAGATGACTCCTATGTTGTCCCCATGCATTCATGGAAGGAGTTTTCGCAAGACTCTGATAATAGTTTGGAAGGCAGCATCAGTGACAGTGGCTTGGCTGTTGGAAAGAGATATCACAACTTTACGCGAAGTTTCTCACAATATTCTAAAGTTAGTAATATGGATGTGTCTTTTGGTCATGGTCATATAGCAGACAGATAACTGCATCAGACGATGAAAAAATAACATGGCACATTACACTAATATCGGCTCCTGTTATTTTGTTTGGGCCTTGTCGTAGCATGGTAATATGCTGTCTAATTTATTTATATGTAAGTTCTCAATTTTATTTGTGTTTACGTTTGTGTAGATGCCTATTAATCCATCTTAAAGACATTTGTATCTTTATTGGAATATTGGAATTTATTTTTGTAATTAGTTTATATCCACTTGATTTTATATATTTTGCTTGAATTTCAGTAGATGCATGCGCACATTGTAGAAGATTTGCGTATCCTTTTCTAATGCAACTTTGTCATAGAGGTAACTTCAAGTTCATTTACTCTTTGTAATTGATTGAACTGTTGTTTTATGAGAAACTTATTTACTTCTGAACTTGCTTTATGCAGGAAATTTATGCGTTCAAGATTAGGTATTACTTGTGATGCCAATGGAAAGCATCTGGTGCACATTATTGCACATAAGACACTAACTACAGGATTATAGTAAGAAATCCGGTGCCACCACAACTGACTATTGACCCCCTTCATCATTTTTATGCTATCTTTGAGGTCCTAACAAGTGGCTTTCTATGAGGTGCCATTTTTGTTATGTTTTGAATATAGATTTTTGTTTTCGTGAATAGATATAGCTTATTTTAGGCTTTTTGAATATATAATATACGTTAGCCGTGAAGGTTATGCAAAAATTAGAAACTCCTAAGCTGATTACAATTTGTGCAGTTAGCAACCGTACCGTTTGGATGCTCAAGTATGTTTTTTGTTTCTGTTAATGTTAAAAACAAACCAATCAAATTATGCAGCATGGCAGCTGTGTGACACTAATATTTTAGGCTGTCAAAAAATTATTTTTATCTATCTTGGCTTTTTTCTTTGTTTTCAAAGCGTCCTCGTGTTGTAGAGTTTGGCGCGTTAATTGATGGACTAGTAAAAGTAGTGATGTATTCTTACAAACCATGTACTGTGGCTTTTGCTTTGGAAAAAAGAGGTTTTTACAAATCTTTAATCTGAGTATTTTCATTCAAAACGAGCTTGAGAAAGCTGAGCGCAAGGATGGCATGACAAATTAGGATTCCATGGTTCTACGGAGATCAGGCCAATAGGAAGAAGAGCTGGTTGGACACATTTTTGTGATCCAATTTCGCAAGAGTTGTGAACAGTATTGTTAACAACTTTTTGAGTAGTATGGTGAGTACTCAAATTAGGGGTGTAAGCGAGTCAACTTGATTCAAGTGTGGATGTTTTTGAATTTGATGTGATTTTTGGTAAGTATGTTTGAAGTTGTTTAAATGTTAGACAAGCTTTGATGTATTACGAACCAAGTCGAGTTCGTCTAAAATTTATAGTGTTTGAGCTTAACTTGTGTTTGCCTTGCTATGTTTTTAAGTTGAGTTTAAGCTGAGTGAATGTTTGTGTTTAGCTTGTGTTCGATTTATATAGGATTAAAATTTTCGTTCGAATACTATATAAATTTAATATAATTTTAATAGTATAGAAAAGTCGAGTGTTTTTTTGAGTTTGAACATATTAAGCTTGAGTTTTGAGCCGAGTTGAGCTGAATATTTTTTCGTTAAAGTTTTGTTCGTTGTTCAATGAGCTATCTATTTTAAGTAGAGTGATTTTTTTAGTACAAAATCAATGAGTATGAGTTCAAGTTGAATCGAACCGAACGAAAAATACTTGAGAAGAGGTTTTGACTTGTTTAGATCGTTTACTCAAACTATACAACAAAGACGTAACTAGCCTCCCAAGCCATTTTGGTGAACATTTTTATTCTTACACTCCATTTTTGCTCAAGACTAGTCATTTTCTTCTACGTATTATTTTCATATTCCAATTGATTTTGAACTTTATGGGTTCTAATAGTCACTAGTAGAAAATTTGCACGAAATGCCGTATAAATTTTATTAAATTTTTATGCAATGTGTGTAAACTATCAAGATGTTCTAGTTAGAAGTATGAACTTTTTTATGTTAATAATTATTTTGTCGAGGACTTCTAACTGTGAATTTTAAATAACTAAGAGTGTATTCTGTGTAGTGAAAAGATGAATTTATATGATATGTACTCCTACTCAAACTAAATATTTTACATAATAATAACTATTTAATTTAGGATTTTTATTTACTTTTAATAATTGTTGAGGATCCTAAACATAGTTCAACTCAAATTAGAAACAGTAACTTAGTTTAAGATCCCAGCTTATTTTTATTAATTAATTAGGAGTAAAGAAACTATTTATAATTTTTATCATATTTTACCGGCCCATGATAAACATTTGATTTGTACCAAATCTAGAAACAAGTAAATTAAAATGTTCATTATATAATACAATTAATTAATATTTTCTTAATAAAAATAGTTGCATTATAAAAATACTTTAACTAATATCTTCACAAATAAAAAATGATAAAATTATACTAAAAAAATCATAAAATATTTTTTTATTAAGAAAGTAAAATTGTAAAACTACTTGAGTTCCTAATAAGAAAGGGTAAGTTTTTGAAGTACATATCTGATTAATAGTTTGTAGTTCGCGATAAATTATTATAGTTAGACTTTATGGTGAAAAACGTTGTGGCGGTTCCACATGCCTTTTATATATTAGATATAAATTATAAATTATATTTATTTGTGCTACTTGAGGTGAAAATTAATAAATTAAAGCAACTATTTTCTTACTTGAAATATAATTTTCAGATATTATTGATAATTAGTTGATTAGGCTTTCTACTTAGGTAAAGATTGTCAAATACAAAGTAGTTTTATTCTACGTGGTTTACATTTTTAATAATGAAAAATAATTGTAAATTTATTTTGATAATAATAAAAAAATAATATTATAAAATCACCAGTGGACACTTGACTGGTCCTGATTAAAAGTCTCCAATTATTATATTTGTTTTATTAGGTTTGCAAAAAATCCCTGGGGGAGAACAACTAAAGTAATTGCCATTTGTTTTATCATAATTTTTTAATAAAAAAAAGACAATTTAGCGCAAGAACTACTCCAACAAAGACGATAGGTGTGAGGCTTTTATTAAACGATTCTCCAAAAATGAATAATCAACTGGTGTCTTCTTGAAAAAGAAATAAATCGTTTGGCAAGGTGTAACCCCTTTATTGTATTTTATAAACGTCAAAGGAATTTTAACGTCTTATTTTAGGTATTTTTATATCTTCTTACAAACGGCCTACTTAAAATAAATGAAAAATAAAAATTTTCTCCCATTATGAAATACTTCAAAAATGAAAATATCAATATTTTACCGTGTGTATTAATAATTAACATTGAATTACAAGACCCAAACGATTTGTAGAAGACAATCCCTCTTGATATTATATATTTATGAAGCTATATACATATATTGCATAATAATGAAAGACACCACAGAGCAAATGAAGGTACTTTTTACCTTTGGATACCAAAGGCCCGTTTTGTTGACATGAAATTAGTATAAATAAAATATAAAAATTATAAAATTGTTATCCTTATTAGAAAATATAAAAGTATGGTTAAATTTAAATAGGAGTATAAAATAAACATGATTACTTCTGAGTCGGTCGCCCATATACACTTTTATGTGCAATTAATTTTTTACCTATTTCTTATCAAGAGAGAAGAAAAAGGAGGAAACTTTTTATATGAGAGAGCATATCAATGGCTCATTTAATGATAATCATGATCAATTTAAATACAAAATATAATTAACATATACTAATTTCTATTAAAAATATATTACACATATACTACTTAAAGTAATGTTGACTGACAGTTTAAGATTTTCATATCATTTATATTTATTTAATGCTAACCAAAAGGAGCCTAAAAGATTCAGAAGAAACCTGCACAATATACAATGACGTGCTGATTTGGGGAATGAAGGTGCAAAGAAACTTCATTGATGTGATGTTGAGAAAACTTCATCATATACTTACATACAATTGTACTTACAACTTCCTCCTAATTTGCCTACCATGGTACACTGATGACTAAGATTGCTAAGATCATACACGGTTAGTGCTGCAATTTTTGAAGACATGCTATGTAAAACTAATGACTTGAGTTAGGGTTTTATTGTTAGAACCGGTCAGTTCGACCACTATTTTCAATTAAGTTAATTTCAAAATACGCATATTGAGGTGAGATCAATCGTGTGTTGTGAACCATGAGGGTCATATGTACTCTGAAGTATATAATGATAATGCTAAAAGATATTTTTTATTTATTTCAGTATTAGACCGTAGAATTAGATTTAGGCTCAAATAATCATTATGTCGTGCTACAGAGTAGTTGTGTGTGGGTTGGTTTGTTATAGAGCATGTCATTATGATGTTATAGAGTGTATTATATTTTATGGGATTTTCCCTTATTTTTTGGAATTTTTGGATTTATTATAAATTAGTTATTATTTTTTACACGAGTTGGAGACGAGTCGAGCCAAGTTTTATTTACAAGACTACCCCCAAGACTCACTCGACCTTCTCCTCCCCCAAACCCAGATCACCCCCTATACCACCCCCATCTTCATCGTTGGCGGCCCCTCCAACCGCCACACAGCCACCGATTGACGCTACTGAGGTCCGCCGTGTTGTCTGCTATGCCACTCGAGCACCCCGGCCATCGTGTTGCCCTTCCCAGTGTTGATTCGCCGCTGTCTAATCAGCTTTGTCGCAGCCGTGCCACCGATGCCATCCCCTTTGACCCCCTAATCATTTGCCCCATACCCAGTGCCACTGTCGAGGCCGAACGAGGCCCGATCGGACAAGTCGACTAACCACTATCAACTCTTCATAGCAGCCGGTGGTCATTGACGCCGTTGATGTCCTCACCGCCACCACCATTGGATCAAGCTCACCGAGACGGTGCCGATCCATAGCCCCGATTGCCTTATCAAAAAGTAGCCCGGAAACCGCCGGAAAGCTGCCAGAAATTGCCGGAGAATCGAATTTGCTGAAATTCGCATGATTTTTTGCCGAATTCATCCAGTCAACCTCAATCGAACTTCCGGGTACTGAATTTGAGTCTCCACCCGCGCAACAAAACCCTACCCATTGCCAATTGCGGACAACGCGAGGTATAATTAAGTCTAATTTAATTTCTTAAAGGTGATAATTATTAGCACAACATGATAGGATTGATGAATTGATATGTTAGCTATTTTGTTGTAAATAAAAGCATGAATTGCTTGATTGAAGTGTATTAAAAAGAATGCTAAGGAACTAATTGGGTAAACTAAGTAAGTATCATAATCCAATATAACGTAGAGTAGGAAATCTTAAATAGATTGGGATTGATGTATGGTTGATGTAAGTATGATTGATGTACGTATGCTATAGGATGTGTGAATGCATCATGAGTGAGAGTTAGCTTTTAATTTGATGTGTAGGTACAGAGTAGTAGCTCACCGCCTATGCGTGTGGGCACGATTGGAGCTTCTACCAGGTCCGTTTAGGACTCGTTCCCCGTTTTACATTCTATTCCATTGTATGTTTGTTTTATTACTTGCAGGACAAGTTTTATCAAATCCTATTTAACTAGGGTCATTTAATCAATCGGTTTTCTAGATTAATAACCCTTGAGGATGATATCTATCGAGTTTGATTTCGAAAATAAGATCCACCAAAATTTGCCTTCAGGCATATTATATAAATCTGTTCCTAGACCTATATATAGTTTTATCGTGTTTTAGTGAGACGATAGATGGGAACATCGACTCGCACGTACCATAAGCGGGTGCACATGCCAGTCAAAGCGGACTCTATATTAGTAAGAGGGGTTGTTCAATTCTTGAGGGATCCAGACAACTCCAATTTTGAGTTCCTCACACCCGGAGAAATGTGGAGGATTGTGGGTACTGTTTAGTACAACACACGTATGGACTTGTGGTTCAAAGGGTACTAAAGGTGACTGCCTGAGAATACTCACCTTTCATGTTCAAGGCCATAAGAATTATGGAGGAAAGGAGATGGCTTACAATATACTGTTAGCCCCAAGGGACCAGTAAAATGAGAAAATGTGGAGACCAGTCAGTTCGGGACACTATTGGGTCTGTGACCTTGTGGCTAGTAGATGCCTTTATGAGTGTTTACGAGAAGTATATAAATATTTTCTTAAAAATGAGAGTTAGCTCTCATTTGCCAGTTTGCTATGTAATTATATTTTTGAATGAATAACAATTTTTACTGACGTTTCTTTTATATATTGGATGTGCCAGCTTGGACGGAGGAGTGGTGACCTACCTTTCACACACACACACACATGCTCACCAACAGAATATTTGTTTTAGCTGTTTTGGTTGTTTGTTTTGTTATTATGAAAATGAAATTGCCTGATATGAAATATGACATGATGAAGATTTCGGTAAATATAAATGGATAATGATAATATGATCTGAAATATATATTAGTGTGTAGAATGAATGATAAAGGTGGAAATGAAAATTTGTGGGTGGGCCAAGAAAACCCAATTAGAAGTGAAATGTGAATAGAATGACAGGTGAGTCGAGACCCAAAACGTCGAGAATATTTTGATGTGGCTAAATTAAATGTTTATGTGAAAAATATGGTGCAATGGAAGTGTATGGATTTATGTATTTATAGATGTTGATTTGATAGGGTGGCCCCAAATTGCACTTTTAGGGGAGATGCTGTCTTTTTTATTTTTAGAAAATTTTTTGATTTTATCATATGTATTTTGGTATATAAATTGGTTGTCATGTAATCCATGTAAATTGGTTTTACACCAACCCAATCCCTGGTGAGTAGAACACCTAGACCTAGTACAACAAGCTCACTCCACATATCTTATAATGATATGTAACTCTTATTAAATCCTAATCATACACACTATGCACACAAAATGAGATAAGCCCTAAAATCATACATTCACACGTGATTAAGCTTAAACATCATAACTAATCTAATTAGTTACACACTAATTACTATTAAGTCAATTAATGAGAATTAAGGAGGCTTAGGGTTTCATTTAGGATTAATTAAAACAAAACTCTTATCTGGTTTTACTAGAGAAGCTAGATTTAGACAATTTTTCTAACAACCTAATCGGACTTTGGTTGGGATAAAACTTAATGGATTACCTTTAATGGGCTAAAGCATAATCCTAATTTTTATGTTGGGTTGGTGTAAAACCCCAACTTTGGGTAAGGGTTTTACCTGCTTGTAGTTTGCCTCGTTCGGACTAGTCTCAAGTTAATTCGAGCGAGCTCGGGCCTAACAATTTTAAGAATATGAGTATGAAGGCTAGATGGCTTTATGAGCATGTTATGGACATTGAGTATGTCAGACATGCATATATAGTTTCAGTTATAATATAATAGAGCATAAGTCATCAGTGTGTACACAAGGTATACAACTGATTTTTTCAGTTAGCCAAGACTTTCGGCCTAGATCTAGGCTGTTGAAGCATTTAGCATCAGTTTGGGATTTTCTAGGTATTTCATTTGTATGGAGCATAAGAATTTTGGACCATCGGATTGTGCCCCATGGGTCCAGCTCAATTGCGTTTAGGGTTTTGAAGCTCATTTATCCTTCTTACCTTGATTCCCACATGTAGAGTCAAATTTAGGTCTCAAGTTAGTTTTGACTTTGGACAGTTTTGACTCGAGCTTTCCATCCATAAGTATATTATATATACCCATAGGTGGGTCCCACTAGACCACAAGTTGTCGTGTGTTCAGATCATGCCACGTGGCAAGATGTGAGTTGTTCCACGTCACTCTTAGTTTTCTCCCATTTATATTTCAAGCATTTCCTTTGTGTTTCAGATTTCCACCGTTATCACCACCACCACTTTGGCTTGTGGTCGGCGAGACTCCAGCCCTCCTTGGCCTGCCGGATCAGTACAGCCATGACCATATCCCAGCCGGCTATTGGTTCGTACCTACTATCACCATTGGGGCCCCCGCAGTCACCATCAACGACCAGTTTTTTATCATTGTTTATCACTGCCGCCGCCACCCTTTCGGGCCGTTTTATGGTGTTGGCGAGTCACCACCCGCACCCCGACAGCTTCCGCTCACCAAGATCTCCATTTTTAGACCACCCATGACCACCGCCGTGGCCGTGATTGCCGCCGGCGTTGCCGCCTCACCTATGGCGATTCTGCCCCTTTCCTAGCCATTTTCTAACAAGCCAGTGGCTGGACACCACCAGCCACCACCACCACCAACATGCTCCTTGTCGCACGGGCAGTCGATCTCGATTAGCAGCGACACCAACCGAGCTGCTGTCAGTGTTTTTCGACTGACGGGCAACGGCTGCCCCGTTGTTTGAATAATTTCAATGACGTGTAAGTATACACGGTCGAGAAAATAATATAATAATCAAGTATCGTCCCACACAGAGATAAATTTACTTATGTTAATAATAAAAAATAGAACTAAGAGCAAAACAACAACAAAAAGAGATTTTTAGTTTAAGATAAATTTTATTTTATAGTCAAATTTCCCTTAACATAAAATTAAACTTCATCATATCTTGCTCTTATCTTCTATTCCTTTGGATTGTCGATCTAGGATAATTATATGACATGGTGACTCCCACTCCTTCATACTTCTATTATTTTACCTCAATTTCTACCTCATGTGATAATTGATTAATCAACAAAATAACACATTAAGATTTGCCTTACAATGGCATACAGTGTTATATATCTCCCGACCACAATGAAAAGCAAGTCAAAAGACTTGTCGTATGATGAATTATTAATGACTAATTTAATTAATTTCTCCTGAAATCTAATTAAACCTCATAATCTAAGAAATAGATGATCAATCTACTCTTAGCATTAAGAATATGATAATTCAAACAATCTAATAGAATAAAAGAGTATGAGGGTGAAATGAATTTAATTAAACCAAGTTAAGTTCCATTCTTTTTAGAACAAAATAAAGGACCACTTCATAATAAAAGTAAGGAACACGATGAAAGTGAAATGAACTTATATTATAAAAAGTACTAAAAATTACAATAACTAGAACTACTTAATTCACTAAACTCCTAAGCCAAGAGTTAAAATATATTAAATAACAAATGACCACCCCTTTATATAAAAGATGAGATGGTCATTAGATACATGAATTAAAGGAAGATGTTCACAAATCAACGTAGTCTAATTAATTATAGTATCCAATCAAGATTGCAACTCCTCGACTTGCTCAACTAAGCCTTAAGTAAGGCACCCCAAAACCATCAACATCCTTCCCTTTTGAGCTTTGTGAACTCCTCGAAGTTACCATTGGGTGGTGCCAAGTGTCATGACCTTTCAATTCCTAAACTTAATTTGTTTCATCTTTTCTGCATTAAAACTCCAAAATTAAGCATATCTCATAAAATATTAATTAACTAAAATATAACAAGAAGTATCACCTCTTTTAATATTATTGTTCCTGGGATTTATAAAATCACAATAAAAACATGGGTAAATACTATATACTTTAAATATTTAACACCCGTCTGGCCCGTTTGCCCGTGTCATGCCACCTGCCCATGTTTGCGTCCACATGCAGCATTCACGTCTGGCTGGTCATGCCTGAGTCTGCCAGCCCATCTCCATGCCTGTGTCCATAGCCTAGCCGATCCAACCCAGTAGTTTATTTAACCCAAACCATGTTGCCTTAGCCCAATCCGGTTTGGTTCAGCTTGGTTTGGGCCCGTCAACTTATTTTTGAACCGTTTTTGTCCATCCTTCACTGTTTCGGTAATTCGATAACCTCTATGTTAGTTGTGATGTATATTCATATGATTTAGCATGATTAAATGTTATAATTATTATTTTTTAATTTTTTATTTATTATTATTGATTTTTATTTATATGTTTATCATATATGATGAATGTTTACATGATTATTTGCTATTATTAATATTATATTTACTTATGAATAATAGTTTCATTATGTTTACTAAATTGTATATATTTATTTATTTATTTACATACTTATTTATTTATTTATTTGTTCGTTATGTGTATGTTACTATTTATTTGTATTTAATTATGTATTCTTGTATTGTATGATTATGATATTACTAATATTCATGATTAACGAGTATTAACTATTTTTTTGTTTATTTATTTATTTATTGGATGATTATATGTTTATTTATTTATTTATATATTTACTAACACGAGTATATATTCATATTTACTCGTCTTTACCCGTATATTTTTATAGTATAATTATATTAGTATTTTGTTATTAGAGTATTGTTCATGTTTATATATTTATTATTTATCTAATTATCTATGAGTGCATTTTCTTGTTTATTTATTTATTATTTATTATTATTATGTCTTGATTTTTGTGTCACATATTTAGTTATAGGTTTGTTAGTACAGTTTTCTTTATTAGGATGTATTGATGATATGAGCACACACCACGAGCATGCATTATATAGAGATGTTAATATTTTACTTAGTAGTGGGTTTCGATGTTACTTTCGGAGTCTGAGCTCGTCGTAGAAGTGCAGATACACTTTGAGCTTGGACCACAGGTTCGTAGGACTCTCCCTCTTTGCTTGACTCCTTGCGTGTCAGGTTTAATCATGTTTTATATGTAAGACGACATCGGTAGTGTTTTATTGCATCCATCCGATGTTGGGCCATTTAGCTTTGTTTCTACACATGTTTAATAAAACTACAATGATGAGATCCCTTGTTGGTTTTTGAATCGAAGCTCCAGAAATATATGATACAAGCCTCTTTCTTAAGACCGATTATATGTGTACGCGTATTTTTACGGATTTCAAGAATAAGAGAGTGAGCGGTATGGAAATATGTATGAATCATACTAGTACTCCTTCAAATCCTAAGGTAGTACGGTATATAAGGCTACTACGTAATGCATCACATTTCCGAAATTTGTAGCACTAACTTAACTATTTTTTTGCCACTCAAATACCGTGTTGGGTGAAATATGGAAGATGTGAGGGCATAAGCATTTCATGTATGAATATGAATATTAGCCGTGCATGCAAGCCGGCACTTGCTTAAGTATGTTTGCTTGCCGCCCAGTGTGAGGCAATATTGAAGTTTTATAAGTTTTTGTGGGTAATGGAATACCCATTTGCCAGATTGTATTAGTCATTTTCGGACTAGTAACACTTGTTATTGATGTTTTTCATATAATATATATAGGTCTTGCAAATCCTGAGTTGACTTTGGTTGAAAGATAGATAAACTTTACACACACTTGAGGTCAACACATTTATTTATTTTTTTACTTTTATTTATATTTGATGTGTTTGATGCATATTTAACAATGTCTTCTTTTCTTATAGCACCAAGTATGTTGTTTCAATATATTTTATTAATCAAGTCTTACCGAAAATAATTTTAAACATGACTCGACTCGATTGTAATGTTTTTTATTTGGTTCTCAGGTGAAGCGAATTCGGGGTGTTACAGTTGAACTAGTGAGCTTAATTGGTTTCTAGGCCTGTCTTTCTAAAGGATCATTTTTGGATTTCATAGGCCTAGGCTACACATTTAAGGTGGTCCATAAAATACTGGGCCTAAAAGTTATCTAGGGTCCTAGAGAAATTTGGAATTATGGGCCCAAGTGTCCATAAAATATTGGGCCTAAAAGTAATCTAGGTGGTCCTAGAGAAATTTGGGATTATGGGCCTAAAACACTGAGCTTTCTGGGTGGGCCCTAACTATGATGGAAGGAAAAATCTTAATAGACCTTCTAAGTGTCCATTTACTCTAAAAATTTACCTGGGTCTAGTGCGCTTCTAAAGGAACGTCCATGCAAAATTTCAAAGAATTTTACAGCCAATTACCCTATGAACCTAATTTTACAAAGAGAGATATAGATTAGGGTTAGACTTTCCTTCCCTGCAGACTCTAGAAAGGGGAATTATTGACAACCCAAATAAACTCAGACTACACTCATTTTTAGTACATACATTTATTATAACATTACTTAATTTTATTATAACATTTTTCAGACTACACTATTAGTACATAACATTACTTATTCTTAGCTGTTCATTTTATTAGACAAATGTTGACCATTAGCACTATCTCCATAGGAGCAGAGGACATAGTCCTTGACTAATAGTGTTGTTCACGCCTTTAATGATGTTCACTTAGTCTGACATTTTATTAGTATGTATCTAACATGTTCTAAACATGAGCAAAAGGTCTCATAAAAGTAGTATCAACACAGAGAACTACAAATCGTGCAACACACGTCACATATCTGCAGCAAGTCTAGGACAGCTGCTACATGGCATTTCCATCATTTGTCAAGCATGACCTAGGCAAAGAACATAGTCAACATGCACATGGACATTGAAGCTACATGAATTAGGAGTGCAAAGCGACAAAGATCAAAATTTTCTGATAATTAATATGATCTACATTGCAAATCCAAGTGGGTATGGTCATGGATGAACACATTGGTGGACATATGAGCATGTACATGGCATAGAGGCCTAAATACATCAGAAGTTCGAGGAACAGGAGGGCTCTTAGCACCTTGTTGGACCATTGGAGAGAGCTCAGAGGAGTAGGGAGGTGAGGGAAGAGGAAGGAGAGGAAGGGATGTTGGTGGAAGGTCAGAGCCACAACACTGGCCAATTAGGAGTACCTAGATCTGGTCATGAATGAAAACATTCCCACATAAATCCAACATCAAAGATCAGACACCATTACAGTAGCATGTACATGCACATCTTAGCATGGTATGAGCATGATATAGTTACTAGGCATGTATAAAATGCATATGAACATGTAACTATGTGAATCAGGAGCAAGATGAATCGAAGATCTCACTTTTTGACATTAGATGCATGAGATACTACAAATCTAAGGAGATCAGGTCATTGATGGTGCATATCATGAATATATTAGCTACAAAATGGCATGGACGCTAATCTAATCACATCAAGCATGTAAACTCAACATGATCATAAACTACACATTGTAAACTAACTCCTAAAGCTAACCAACACTAAACACATCAAGCACACAAAGCAATAAAAAGAAAGGAGAGGGGAAAGATATACCAAGGAGGAAGAAGAGCAAGATGGACGAGGAGAGGAACCTTCCAAACTTTGGGCCTTGGTGTAACATCCAATGCTCGGTTCATTTTTGAAGCAAACCGAAATATTATGTTATTTTATATTGTTATATCTTAACTAAATTACATAGAAAATCATGCCTACCAACCCCCTTAAGATCTAAACCTAATTGGCATCGTGGGAAGAAGACAACCACTTCCCACAACTGCAACAAGCACATAAACCAAGGAAACATAAATATTTCCAAAATATTATAAATTACTAAAAATATAAGTTCCCAAAATATGGGGTTATTACATCAATTTACTTAGTAAAAATAAAGATGTTTGATAACAAAATAAAATAAGAAAAACAACAAAAAACAACATGACAACAACACAAGAGGAGTATGTATATGTGTGAAGCGTCTAGCATCCCCTCTATCTGCTAGCAACACTTAAGGCACACCACCTACATAAATATTAAAAAGAAAAATGTTAGTAACAAGTTATTGGTCCAAAAATAAAATAACTATTATATCAAACTAGTATATGAACTCAATAGTTCATAGAAAATAAAATGGATGGGGATAGGACACCACAAAAATCACACAACACCCAAAACAAACTACACTGGCGTACGACCACACCTGATCGGGTAACACCCTTTCTCCTATCCTCTCCAATTCCACGATGCACAACTCTTTGAGCTCTAAAGTCAAGCCTAGTACACCACAGTCGTGCCATGTGCCATAGAATACAGCTCTGACGAGCTAGTCTCCAAGCTCATAAAATAAGAAGTGAATCCTAACAGACTTGGTCACGAAGCTCTAGAGCAATCTATGTGCGAGTTCGAACCACGTGACCTATAAATAAACCCAACTCAACATCTAACATAATCTATATGCTGCATGCATGAGAATGCGTAATCAAACGATATATGTTTAAGGACCGAGGTGGCTAGGACCCTTAGGGCACTCCGCTCTAGGTCAAATTGAACCAAAAGCACGAATTTTACAACCTTTCCTCTTTTAAAAAAAATTGTCCTCTGAATTTCTGCAAGGAACCAAGAACAACAAAACCCCCAAACACAAACACATAGCAAAACAAGTGTAAAACACCCCAACTTCAGGTCAGAGTTTGACCCGGTTGTATTTTTCTGGTTTAGGTTTGTATCGAGTTGGTTTAAATGAGCTCCGGCTAGACTAGTTTTTAGACAATAAGAATGGGCCTAGATGGCCATATAAGCATATTATAGTGGCTAAGTATGCCCGACATGTAGATAATAAGAGCATGAGTTATCAATGTATAACGAGGTATACAAATTAGTTTGTATATGTTAACTAGGGTTTTAGGCCTAGATGGTCATTTTGGATTTTCAGGGTCTATCATTGCATGCATCATAAGGATTTCGAACTGTAAAGACCGTGGAAAAAAATGTAAATATATTTGACTCGGGCATGGAAGAATCGAACTTTAGAGAATTAGTATTAATTATATTATATACTCTACCTGGTTAAATATTTTATTCTTTACCCGGTTACCCGGTTAAAGGAATAAAATACGGGTGTTGGTGTGTTTTCACATACCCTAGCCATTTTTGGTGAAGGGACGTCATTTTTCATTTTATAAATTGTGAGGGAGGTGTCATTACACTCTCATCTTCTTCTCCGCTTCCTTACTGGAGCCAGCATTTTCCTTGCTTGGGTAACTTTCCTATCTTCCTCTTCTTAATTTTCATGCATTCATGTCTTTTTAATTGATAATAAGCTTGATAATAATGAGAAATCAAGTCTGAAATAAAAAATAAACAACAAGAACTAAACTGAAAACTGGAATCCTGTCCATGGCCGAGTAGTCTGAAACTTTGGCAAGATGGGCGCTGATTTCCAAGTGGTGGCGGAATTACAGCTGGTTATGGACGGAGTTGTAGGGAGCAGTGCTGTGGAGGAATTCCAGACATCTATACCAGTTCGCCGGCCAAGGCTCATGCCGTGCATGCTCACAGCACTTGGCCTTGACGTTGGGTTGTCGTGCAGGGAGAACAGAAGAGTTTCCAGTAGTGCTGCTGGCCGGACAGAGTTAAATTTGCAGTCCCGACGGTTCTGTTGGCCAGAAGTCGCGTCTTGGTGCAAAACAGAGTTGGACGTGGATTGTTGCTGAAATGCACGAGCTTTAGGCTTCCAATTGGGTTGCTAGGGAAGGGAAGCAATTAGGGAAGGAAGTGATCTGGTTTTGGGTTGAAGAAAAAGATGCCAAGACTGGTTTTGGGTGCAAAGATGGAGTTTGGAGAAGAAGGGACGTTGGGGAAGAAGGAGATGGTAGTTTTGTAAATATTGGTTGACTCGATACAATAATACTAACTCGTAATAAATCTTTAAAAATAATCATTTTAATGGGTTATGGGTAAAGTTACTAAACTAATTAATTATTAGACGAAATTGACATGGACATAAGTAATAAAAATACGGTAATGATAAACGGTCGATAATTAATCGGCACACAAGCGATTAAATTAAATCGGAGGGTTATAAATGATTAACAAAATAAAGATTTTACCTTTACCATATTAAATTTAAATTTAGGTAAATAAAGTGATTAGTTTAAAAATGAGTCAGTAATATAGAAAATGGGTTATTTAACTATAGTCGGGTAGCAATCACTAGCGTCAACCTAATAGCATAATGAAAATAAATAAAGTTCAAAATTTTATTGAGTCAAATAATTTAAAATAATTATATTAATAATATTTTTAAATTAGAATAATAAAAAGTATTTTAAATAATTTAATCGTACAACTTATTTAAGTAAATTGCTATGAATAAAGATAGCGATTAAAGATTTAAAATTGTAAATTAAATTATGAAGATTGTGGTAAAGTAATTATCGTCTTAAAGGAAAATACACTACTAATAGTAATTAAATATTTGTTTATAAGTTGATAATTATTTTATTATTTGTTAAGTGTTAATTATGATATAGATTATTAATGTAAAGTAGGATTTAAATGATTATATCACATGAATAGTTTTATATTTAATATTGTTGAAATTTAATAGTGATATATATATATATATATATATATATATATATATATATTAGTCATTTAGTTTCATGCATTTCTACTCGAATAAAATTATACTTACATATAATTTGATGTCCTCGTTCAGATTAGGATCATTGAGTCGCAGCTGCAAGTTCGAAATATCGAGGTCTGTTTAATTATTTAAAATGTTGTATTTTCCCTTGTAGCAGCCCTCGTCAGCCTGAGCCCAGATTTGACCACCATGCACCGAGTGCAACTAGGGTCGAGGAATTGACACAAACCAACATGGGCTATGCCCTTCATAATCAAATAATGGACATGATGGACTGACCCATTAGCCAATAAATAGGACATGGCAGATTGGACTCGTTAGCCAATTACAAACATGGTGGATTGGACTCACTAGCCAATAACGTACATGGCAGATTGGACTTGCCAGCCAGTAATGGACATGATGGACTAATCCATCAGCCAATAAATTGGACATGGAGGATTGGACTCGCCAGCCAATTATGGACATGGTGGATTGGACTCCCCAGCCAATAACGGACATCGCGGATTGGACTCGCCAGCCAATAACGGACAAGATGGACTGACCCATCAGCCAATAAATTAGACATGGCGTATTGGACTCGCCAGCTAATTTTGGACATGGTGGATTGGGCTCACCAGCCGATAACGGACATGGCAAATCGGACTCGCAAGCCGATAATGGGTCATGAGTAAATATATATATAAATTTTTAAGCATTGCCTCTCATATATATAGCTAAAGTAGGGCACACTATCCCATGACATTGTTATCCATATTGCACAGGTGGCCTATACCACCCCTAATATCTAGATAACACCCCTGATTGTAAAGGCGTCCCACATACACTCATTGGTTTAGGGTGTCACGTGCACCTAGCATGGCATACAAGTGGCACACCTATAATGACTTACCATCTAAAACAATGAAAATTAATTTTATAAAAGAATGATCAATTCTTATATAAAGAAAATTTACCCTTGGGATAGTGGACTCTTAGACTTTCAACAAGGTAATGATTGATTTGCATGGTTCCGTGGGAAACACAGCTCTATATACCACCTGTAACAACCAACGCATTCCCAGCCACGGGCCAAGTGTTACTATATGAAACTAAATGTTTCATAAATTAATTTTCTATTAATTTTCAAGATTTTTAATAAATCCACAAAAATAAATTTACTATATAAATGCTCGAAATAATCTAAGTCCCATGAACCGAACCAACATCCCACTGCCATGCAAACAATCTTGAGAAAATAATAGTCCAATAATAGAAGTTCTCCAACTGTCCCGACTCTACCCATCCATTCCATGCTCATACCTGCAGAACAATTCCGCATTAGTAATAAAAATGGTAAGCCGTATAATTAAATAAAACAAGTCCATAAACTCCCTATCATTATCTATAATAATGGCTGTTGTGACCATTCCAACATGTCCATTTATTAGCTGATGGTTCAGTCTACCATGTCCATTAAGTTGGCTGATGGGTCAGTCCACCATGTCCATCTATTGACTAATGGGTCAGTCCACCATGTCCATCATATTGACAAATGGGCCAGTCCATCATGTCCATTACAGGTTGGCGAGTCCAATTCGCCATGTCCAGTTATCGGCCGGTGAGTCCAATCCACCATGTCCATTAGTTGGCTGATGGTCGGTCCATATGTCTATAGTTGGCTGGCGAGTCCAATCCACCATGTTCAATTTATTGGATGATGGGTCAGTCCATCATATCCATTAGCTGCCAACTCTAGTGCCAGTGCCTCACACACCCTGGCCGTAGCCTTTTTATGGGGTGGCTATCACTACTCAGTGCCAGTGCCTCACACACCCCGGCCGTAGCCTTTTTATGGGGC
>JAURVB010002558.1:0-28779 GCA_033002965.1 Piper betle | reverse complement strand
CCCTAAATGGCCTCCGCTCAATGAGATCTCTCGCTGCTGGTCTCTCTTCCTCCCTTCCTTCAACTTTCTGGCCGTTCTCCTTATGTAGAACCTCCGTGCATATCTTCTCCCACAGAAGATATTCGCTGTAACAGAATGACGCGTCCCACGTCTTGCATTCTATCCACAATTCAGTTGCAAACCCTGGCTCGACCATGTTGATAAGATACGTAATCTTCCCAAGATACTATATCTTATCGACAATAAACTTCTACCAGACTTTTAGCTGCACCACAAGGACAATGGCTGGCCCCTGGCTCGACCATGTCCAGACCACGACCCTCAGATCAACCTCAAAACAACTCCCGCACACACCGCTGCACATGCTGGAAATCGCTACCGCTGGACACTGGTGCCGCTAGCCAACTCCCTGTCGTGCCAATATTTCGGTCAACATGCGCTAGCGCGCATGTCCGCTGCACCGCTACCGACCTGGATACTGATCACGCCGCTCGCTCACCCGCTCGTGTGCGCGTGCATCTGCTGCACAGCCCATGTCGACACCAAGTACCATTATTCAGCTCGGTACACGGTTCGGTCACGCTGCTCAGTATCCCACTCATGCTGCTCAGTCACGCTGATCAGCAATGCTCATCCATGCTCGGTAACTTGCTCAGCAACTTGCTCGGCAGTGCTCGGCAACTCGGTTGCTCTCAACCCCACTATGCCGATACGCCCACCGGCACGCCCGCAATGCTCGGTCATGGTGCTCGATCACCAGCACCACCCGACACATGCCACTTGAGGTTTCTCGGTCACTGTCTCCGGCCCTCTGCTCCCAGCAGCCCTCGGTCATCACGACAGCATCAGTGCACCAAGTCCGTCTCCTGCAACCATAACACGGATTAGCCTTAGTAGGTTGTCTCCACCACTCGGATAGCCCCGCTACCCCTCATGGACGCTGGGATACAAGAACCAACCACCAAAAACCCTAGCACCCAGCTATACCCACGAATCAAGGCTGTGGCAGCAACCATCGTGACAATTCTGGATAAAATTTTAAAGGAAAAAGGAGCCAATAATTCCAGGAAGGTCCTCATTCAATGGGCTGATCTCTCTGAAACTCAGGCAACCTGAGAATGCTATGATGCCATCTCTGCAGCTTGTCCTTATTTTACTTGAGGACAAGGAAAATTTGAGTGGCAGGGATTGTCACGTATACAAGTAAAAATACAATCGGTTCATATATTAGATTCCTTGTTTTGAGTTTGTATTCTAAAAAATACAAAAAAAATGTATACGGGAAAATTAATTAGAAGTTTTTTCAGGACTTTTGTCAAGCGGAAAAAATGAAAAACGAGGGAATTTGTAAATTGTAATTGATGGTTTAAAGGGAGAACATTGTACACTATTGGACATGAATGAATTACAATTTTCCTCAACTCTCTGATCAAACCTCTTCCTCCCCTCTCTTCTCAGCTCGACCTCTTGATTCGTCTACCTTCCTTCATGCCTCTTGACCTTTCTATTGATCGATTAAATCCCTTCATCATCAATGGAATCAGGAGTTCCATGGGTTCACAGTCCTCCACCCATCAAAGGTCTTCTGCCCAAACCAGAGGATTGTAACATATATTGCAATAATACGTTAATCTTGGTTTGTTGTTCTTTTTTTAAATCTCTGCATGATCGTTTCTTTATTGTTCAAACGATTTTTTGCATGATTTTAGTCACAAATTTCTTCCCATTACACACGTTTAAGTATGTATGTCTGTAAAAGTGTCATTTAGTTGAAGTTATGAAAGATAAAGGACGTCACTTACTGGAAGTCACTGGATAGAAAAGACATTCATTTGGATGGCGAATAGAAGCATTATTCTCTTAACTTCTACCAAATAGATAAAGAATCACCTTAAGCAGAAGCGACTTCAACAAAAACGACAGGCTAAACAATTATTATCTGCTAAGGCCACTAAATGCATAATATTGGTCAAGCTTTTGAAGCTGATAAGATTCTGGGCACCTAGAACTGGAATGATTGTTTCAAGGCAAAGTAACTCTATAGAATACAGAACTAACATAACTAATCTCTAACTTGAAGCTGCAGCTTCACAATTGTCAGCTTCAAAAGCTGTTGTGTCTTCAGAGAAACTAGGAGCTTTAGGAGTATGACAAAGAAGTTTAAACATCATTTGGTCAGCATCAAAGTCATTATTAGGTGTTGTCACCAGTAAAGATTGAATTGGCACCAGCAAGAAAGCAGAGTGCTTGTTCTGGCATGGAAAACTTCACACGTCCTGCAGATAGCCTGACCATTGCTTTTGGCATCACAATCCGTGCAGTAGCAATCATGCGAACCATTTCCCATATCTCAACTGGCTGAAGACAGAATAAGGTATTAATCAGACTCGTGCTCAGAAATGCTTACACAAAAAAGCCATGCTTGCACAGAAGAACCATTCAATAGGACAGTCAGTCAGTCATTAAAATGTAATTTTCATGCTTCATATCCAACTTGTTAATGGTTGTAGACACTGGATGTGGCAATCACTGTCTAAACTACTAGTGAAAGGCGTAGATTGACAATTTGTCCGCTGTGTAATTTGCTCAACGTCAAACAAACCAATTCCACTTCATTGTACTTGAGCAGGTGTCCTTGACACAATCTTCAGCCATTCACTAACTCATTATTGTTACCATCATTTACATTTTATGATTTTTATCCCAATAATAAAATAAAACTGCTCAAGCGCTGTCTATCTATACCACTGTTCTCAACCTAGTGGCCCCCTCTCATTCTCGTTCTACGGCTATTTTCTTCAGCCAAATCAGGAAATTCCAGCAGATTGATGCATTATTTCCATGTTTATTTGCCTTTACCACTCATGGAAACCCCCGTGTACCATTCAATATTTCATTCTGGCTTTGAGCATCAATGAATAAAGAGCGTTGCCACTAACAAGTTTTGGGTGTCAAAGTAAAGAAAACCAATAATAATCTTCTTCTTCTTTTTGTTTTTCCACCTAATATCCAAAAAGATATAGGGGGCATGGATTCTAAACTAGAATCCATGTGACAACAAATAAAGTGTTGATGGCTGGATGTGCTTCCTGACAGCACCCTTCTCCTTTGTCTGGGGACCGGCAATAACAGGAGCAGTACAAAAAAAAATTCTATTAAATTTAAGAAGTAAAAAAGGAGGAAAAATCACCTTCTGAATGTGCTAACAAAAAAATGCTATAATATTCTCTGAATGGGATACAGCTAGCCCAAAATTTCGACATAGTACATCCAGGTTATAAATTGTATCACGTAAGAAAAAGCTGCAAACTACTCAATTTACAGCTAATATTAATTTTCACATCTCATACACGAAAAATGGACACAAGTAGTGTACTTCAAGATTAGCCGCATAGAATAAGCGCTAAATATTAGGGAAATGCTTAAGAACTTTCTTGTATAATTTTTGGGAAAAAAAACAGAATTTAATGGATTACCTGAACATACGCTTATTCCAGCATCACACACGTATTCTAATGTTTGCAGGCGTTCATCTTATGACCTAGTGGTGATAATATTAGGATAATACTCTCTGGATGTAATAAGGTTGTGATTATATGCTGTAAGTCCAGCCTTCTTTAATTCAATCGCCTGCTGCTTCGCTATCATGCCTAATTTGCAACAGTGCATGACATTCAAGTTATTGTTAATGGGAAAGGGCTTTTTGGCATCCATTTCTATTTCAATGCAGGCACTCAAAAGTCGATGAATGTAAAATCAGCTGCTTTAGGAAAGGCAATTAGTCTGTGCCATGTAGGACAGCCAAATTCAGATTATTTCATTAAGTGCAGATCGCATATCAATGTGCTGCTTTTCAGTTGGAAAAACTAGCATGCTAACAGCAGTAATACTAGAGACCAATATATGATGAGACAAAACAAATAGGAAAAATTGGCCAACCTATCATATCTAATCCTATAAATCTAAAAAGATTTAAGATCAGCTTACATACCTTATTTCTTTCACATAATCAAGAATCTGATTAAAATTAGTTTTCCTGGCCTCTGTATCTCTCCATGCAGCGCCCATGCAAAAGCATGTACTACCAGCCTCTTTTGCCTGTAAAAAAGCAAAAATGGAGCTCTAGGAAAGAAAGAAATACAATGAGAAACAGATATTTATGCCGGAACTCAGAGGTAGATCAGCTTCTTCAAGGATACTTCTTCAATCATGACTAAGCTAAATAAACCTATTTGTCAAGATCCCATCTACTGAAACTTCTACGGTCATATCTAATGACAAAAAGTGTAGTATGAATGGCAAAGACCCAAAGAATCATATAATGTTATCCCAGCAAAAACAAAGAGAAATGCAGCAACAAAAGCTATTATGTAGCAGGTAAAAGTTGATTTAGTTTAGTACAACAGGATAACGTACAACATTTTCTTGTGCAATTAACCAGTCACGATCATATTAAACAGAAGATGTCCAGCTTTTTCAACAACATCACAGACGATAAAAGAGAAGCGCCTCATCAGTTCATTGAAAACTTTGTCCTTTCCCTTCTAAGCACAGCTCATGATCTAATTAAGTTTCAAAGTCAAGATATCACAGGTCGTACCTCTTTTGCAGCCTCGAGGACAGCATCCTTGCTCATCAACTTCTGAGCCTTCAGACCCGTTTGATATCTGGAACTTGTGGGCAATAGGCACAATCTTCACTGCAACCACCTGTCTTGATTGACAGAAGTGTACATTGCTGAACTTACCTAAAGTTGTGTGAGTGTCTATGTACTTGAGCCTACAGCATCTTTAAGTTGGTGTTAACAAAATCGGTAGTTACACTCATGAGCCTTGTCGTAAGCTTGAGTATCAGTGAAGCCAAAGGTTTCTTTTGCGAGTGAAAGCAGTGGATTGTGCATTAATACATATTATGCATCAATGATGAACAATGTATCCTAAAATTCACATAACACTTCCACTTTCCAATCAAATGTGGATTGTGCATTTGCGAAACCACATGTTTCCCATAAATCCCGAAAAGGCATTTACTTCCCAACTTGAATGTGGACTGTGCATTAGTGAAAAACCATGTTTCCTATAAATCACTAAAAGACTTGTATTTTCCAATTAGAATGAGGATTTTGCATTTGCAAAACCATTTTACCCATAATTCCCAAATAGATATCTATTTCCCAATTTGAATGTGGATTGTGCATTAGGGGAAAACCATGTTTCATATAATTCACAAAAAAACTAGTAATTTCCAATTGAATAGGGATTGTGCATTTGGGAAACCAAATGTTTTCTCTTGTCAAGAGTATATATAATATCAAAACGCAACAACAAACCGGGGAGGGGCGTACGCTGTGGAGGAGGAGATCGAGGGCAGGAGAGTCGTAAACGGACTTGATCTCGCCGCGGGACCAGTCGTTCCTGGGGCCCTAGCGGATGGTCCGCTCCGCGTGGACGGAGGCGGCGGAAGAGAACGCGCGGGCGGAGGAGGCGTAATGGCGGAGCTGCCGAATCATAATCATGGTCGCTCCGACGTTTCCTCCCCTTCCCACCAACCCCCAACCCCCTCTCGCCTCCCACCGCTAAAACGCTTAAATCAGAAACAGTGAGAGGGAAGAAGCAGCTATAGCTTGGTTGCTGCCACTCACCAAATTAGCGGTGGCCAGCGTGAGTGTGGACTGTGGGGGAGGGGAGGCGATATGAACAATGAAACGAAAGGAAGGGTGCTCTTGTCTGAATTTTGCGCCTTTGGGTGGGCAGTGGGCAAAAAAACAGTTTTTACGATTTTTCTTGGACGGTAAATTATCAGCGGAGAAGTTTTTCTTAGCCCGCTCGAGCAAAGCTTGATTGTCCGATTATAAAGAATAAACCCATTTTTTTATAAAAAATAAAAGTTTACCCACATGCCCGTCACCTCTGCGCCCCAATATCGGCCACATCCGCTGGCTAAGAACCAGCGTGGCCCAGCCCACCCACCCTGAGCTACTACAGAATCCTCGGCGGTCGGTCTCAGCCATCCTTACCTTTTTTCCCTCCCATTTGCCTACTCTTTCTTTCACTTCCCAGTTTCCACTATGGCATCCATCCCCGGGCCTCCTCCCGACGCCTGCGACCAGACCCCCCACCCCGGCGACGACCGCCTCGCCCTCGCCGGCGACGACGTCGACGCCGCCCTCGCCGGCTCCCTCTTCCTCTCCCGCGACGAGGTCCTCGTCCGCCGCCTCCGCCGCGTCAACCAGCTCGCCGGCTACTACCGCCGCCAGTACTGGGCTCTTATGGAGGACCTCCACTCCCGCCACCGCAGGTACTACTGGGACCACGGCCGAGGGCCCTTCGCCGGCGACTCCCCTTCCCCCGACGGAGCCCTCGACGGCGGCGCCGATGTCCCCTCCGACGGTAAAGACAACCGGCCGGCGTCGCGCTGCGCTTTCCTCGCTTGCAAGTCCAAGGCCATGGCTCTCACCCGATTCTGCCATGCCCATATTTTGTCGGATGTCAAGCAGAAGTTCTACAAGCCCTGCATGTAATCTCCTTATGGTTTTGGGTTTTCTGTTGTCTTCTGGTTTCCCCCCCTGGTTTTCTAGTTGACACGCTTCAAATCTTTATCTGTATAGTTTAATGTTAGATGTTGTGATCTTTATTTGCTCAAGATTGATCTTGAAAAGTTTAGCTCAATTGATGGATTATTGTATCTTTAATATTCATGAATGATGATAAAACGACAAAAGGGATTTAATAAAAAAGGTTTGATAATATTGTTGTTCTTTGTTTTTTTGAGTTCATTGGGGTATGGGATTGGCAGCTTGTTCCATGGACTAAGACAGCTGCAAATGGAGACTTTATTCTGCTCTTTATTTTTTCTACAAAAGAAAAACTAGGTAGGGAGACGACTGTTTCGTGGAATATGGATGTTATCAACTGCTAACAGCATGTTCAGTGACCTTGCCCTTTTGTTCTCGTAATTGCTAATGTCTGTGTTTGATGTGCTTCCATAATTAGTTATTATGTCTCCAGAACTAAGAGAACTGGTGGAAAATGCCACTTTCTATAGTTGGCTTTTTTGGCATGATAATGTTTGGAGTGAATGTTTTCTTGCATTTTTTTAACAAAAAATGTCTTTATTATAGTTAGATGGGTGGTTTGTAAAATCACCATTTTTAAAAAAATGGGTGGACTAGTTCTTAGAGGTTGCATTTTTCTTAGCAGTGGTGTAGATTACTGAGGCAGCGATGACTATGGGATAACAGGTTTGCTGGTATTTGGTGGTGCAAAAATATAATGGAATAAAAGTACAAAACCTAATTTTAACAAGTGGAATGCATTTTTGAAAGACTTATGGTGATGTCCTTTGATTGATTTTGTTTTTATGACTTCTGTCTGTCTTTTAATATTTTTATTAATTGCAAGCGGATTGTTGCTTGTTCACAATTATATTTTTTCTATTTCTCTTGCAGTGCACCAGTTGGTCAAATTACTTGTGGTAAGCCAATTTTAAGATCTTTGATGCCTTCCCTCTGTAGTACTCACCTTCAAAAGCATCAAAAGAATGTATGGCGGGCATTGAAGAAAGGTGGTCTTAACATGGCCTCGTCAAGCAAGCCACCCACATTCTCAACTGTAATTGCAGAATATGTAAGACAAATTCAGACTAAGAGAAGGGCGGTACATAATATGGATTTCACGATTACTGCAAGTGCAAATGGATGTGGCAATTTTGTAAAGGTATAGATTATGCACTGGATCCTTTTTGAGTGTATTTAATTCAATGATCTGAAAGGGAGTTGTAGATCAGAAATAAATTGCTGGGCTGGATGTTGTGAAACATGAAAACTAGGATGTGTCTTGCCATAAGGAGACTACGTTTCAAATTAATGCTATACTGGTTGACATAGAATAGAAAGAAGCACAACAGCATCAGATATGCCTTTCCCATCTATAGGTGACTTGGATATCCTTACTGCACTCTGCTGCAAATGATCCCTTTTAGACCATCTTACGAGCTATCCCATTAATCATTATTGACATTGCTTGTAAAGGAAATTATATGTGAGGTGATCTAGTCTTGTGTGATTATCTGAGACTATACCTGCTTATGTGTGCCCAAGATTGATGCAGTGGAAGTCCTTCAAACAGGAATGTCAGTGATGATTTATGATATCATAAATCAAACTCTACCGTTGGCTGCCTATGATGAAAGTGATTTTTATTGTGATATGTAGTTGAGATCATGGAACCTGAAAATGCTGCTGTTAATTATGTCGGGTGGCATATTTTGATGCTGAATTAGTGAAAGTGAAATGGTTTGGTGTGGGTGTAGCGCAAGCTTTGCAGTTTCTGTACTGATTGTGACTTCTGAACTTTTGATAAAGTTCACTTAACGTAGCCTGATAGTTGTTTCATATCTAGTGCTTTGCAGTTACTGAACAGATTCATTAGCGGAAGAAGATTGCATGTGCTCCTCTTGATAGTTGATTTGCAGTTGTGAGATGTTATTTTGTTAGGGGAACTGTGCTCAACCAATGTCTTCAAAGAGTCAGAAATCTGTACATTTGATCTTGTTATGTTGTTTTAAACCCTTTCAGAAAATTTGGGTTGATCAGCTGTTTTGATTTGTGTAATGCTTTTAATGTGAAATGATACTGGGCCATGGAAGTGGTTCTCACCTTTTTACTGTCTGAATGTGTTCCCAGAAATTCATATCTAGCTAATATCATGGGTGTTATATTTGGAAGGTATGATGTTTACTGTCATCTTGCTCATGTGGGTCTTTAAGCCCAGATTTAATTTATAATAATTATATGATTCTGATTTCCGCAAGTCTGGTCGTCCGACAATTAAAACTTACAAGAATTGCAGTTGTGTTCATTGGCAGAAAGCAAGTCTCAATTTCTTGCAGGTGGGGCCTTGGAAGAGTGTGCTTGCAAACAAGGCTCGTGATCTGATATTATTTTCATGGGGGCTTTACCGGTATTTTATGCATCCTGATTTTTCTATCTTCTAACAATGGAATTGTTAAGATGGAGGATATGTTTACGGCGGTATATATTTTTTTCACAGGAAACATTTACTATTTGGGAATCAAGCAAGGTTAGTGGAAATGCCCCTTAAAATAGCTTCGGCTGACTCTTGTTTTTAATATGATTTGTGGACCCTATCTGTTGCAAGTTTGCAACGCTAGAAGAATTCACACACCCCCATCCCAAAAAAAGGCGGATATTTACTGGAACAAATGAATACAAATTGACAAGAGGAATAAATCCTGGGTTTGGCAGGAGGAGACGCACCTTAGCACAAATTGAAGCTACCGTCTTCTTTGGCAACATCGGTGGCGAACACTTACCCAAGAATTTTTCCAAAAACTTTATTACAATTTTACCTTGTAATGCTTTATTATAGTTTTCTAGCATTCCCGCCTGACCGCATCCTATTACCGTGCACCGACTAGAACTAAGTTGGCATCATGGTTTTTTGTATGAATTTAGTATTAGAACCCTTCTTTGAAGTAGTCTACGATTGCAAATGTGAACTTGCAAAAAATGCAACATGAAGTTTGCCAGAGTTAATGCCGTTGGTTAAGGTCTTCAGGATAAAATCTAACCTATGCAGCATGGAAATGCCCCCTAAAATCGAACCCTTGCAAAAAATGCAACATGAACCTGCACAAAAATGCAAAACAAAGAGTTCGATGAGGCAGTTTTATAAGGAAAATCTAACCCACCCGAGCTTGTTATTTATGTACTCAAAATTTGGGTTTTTCTCAAGCCAATCAAAATTCATGCCTGACATAAATTAGTTTTGAACTGATTACCTTTGAGATGTAAAGAAAGTTAATTAACATTAAAAGAATCTAGAAAATTGTTTGTTCGTCGCAGGCCCGCCTCTCTTTCAAGTAGTATATATTTAAACGTGACAATAACATGCACATCGTCCATAAACTGCAATTCCGAAAGTGCCCAAAGCTTTTTCTTTCCTTTTTCCTTTTCTGAAGCAAAGTGCCGAAGCCTTGACCCTTGAGTCAGAGTTTGGAGCATTGACAACCCAAAATGAGAAAGGTAAGAGGAGGCCAAAGCTCCAAACATGTGATTATGTTGAAGAATAATAGCATCCATCCAGAGGTTAAGGATAGTTTTTGAAAGTTTTAGCATTAGTGTTACGGTTTGGACCAAATTTTGTGCTTTCGTTCAGCTATAAACATGACGAATTTTCAGATTCTACCTATTTGCGTTTTCTTTTATTTATTTTGTGGACTTATAATTATATTAGACAACAAAGTTCACCACTTACAGACGTACAGGCGACTTGGTTCGTTCTAACTCCACTTTCTTTTAAAAAATACGTCGGGAATAGACCGAGACATTGTTACCTACTTATTGACCGCACAAGGCCGGGAACAATTCTCCCATGCCAATTAGGGCCGCCCGTGAGAAATATAACGCTATAGGGTAATGTACTTTTAACACTTTAGTTAACAATTATTTTTAATGAGATAAATTTACTATTATCACCTTAACTAAATAAATAATCAGTTGTAAAATGAATTTCTAGAGATGCATAAATGATTTCACTTATTAATTATTAAAATTTTAAAGCTCTTATCAAGGGTGTTTAATAGGTATTAATTTGTCAATAATTGATTGGATATTGTAGCGAATAACAGCTACATTGACCTTACAGATTATCACTTTATTTTGAATTATATTAAATATAAGATAGAATGCATAGAGGAAAGGAATTTTGATAAGGCCTATAAATAGTGCATGATATTCAGTCTCGTATTCACATTTTGATAAGGCCTATAATATATAATATAAAAGAAGAGCAGACTTGTAAATTATCAACTTAGTCAGCACCTTTTAAACCTAAGATTTATGACGATGAATTTGCATGTAAACCCATTAGACATCATCTCATCGTAGCTGCTAACCCACCTATTTTTCATTCTAAAACCTAAATACAAATACACAATATATGTCAAAAAAAAAACCCTCAACAAGTTATCACTTGGAATGGTGAACAGGCTAAAATTGAGTCTAAACTCTAAGGTTTCCTTCACCATCGAGTCTCCACCACCATCACCTTTCTTCCTCTCCTCAATTCCTGAGCACACAGCTTAGGGGTAAAAACATAAGACTTTTGAATAACAATATTTATATCTTTCCACTTGTCCCTTCTCCTATCCCTCCTCCCACACTATATATATACATAAATTAATAAACAAACAAATATATAAACCCCTCCTCGCCTTTCTTCTTCTACCATATACACAGAGTACACAGGTATATTCTTCTTACCATCATCACCGTCCTCTCTCCCTTCCCAACATCCCCAGATCGGCGGCCGACCTCGCAGGATCGGATTCCGCCGAGCTGCCCCATTTCGCCTGCGCGTCTGCGCACAGAATATCCGATTTCGCCGTGTTCTTGCTGGTGGGTTTGATTTCTGCCGAATTGGAGTTGCTAGTTTGCGTATCTATCACAGAATTTGGTGTTTAATTGTATATCTGAAATCATTGAAATTGGCATTCATTTGCGGGATAGATTCGGATTATTTACCCATGCATTTGCTCGGTTGGAGTAATTCAAGAACAGATCTGGATGAATTGTTATGTTTTCTCTATTTAGATTTTCTCATACACCACCCATTTTGTGATTTTTTTAATTCTTTTTGTTAAATTGTGTTTGGAGTTGATGGTAACATGGGGAGGGGGTGTGATTTATCTGTAGGGGTAGCTGATGCATGCGAGCTCTAGATCTTGTTTTGCAACACCATAGAGGTTGCAAAATTTGAGCATCTTTGGACTGGTTTGCTTGGCTGGGTGGTTTTGAGTTGAGCCCAAATGAATGGGACGGTGGAATGCAGCGTCTGCCGGTCGAAACTGGTCTCGCCGTCCCCGAGACCGGTGTCTCGTGCTTATGACCGGCATAGGAGCAAGGTATCTTCCAAGTATCGGATTCTCAATCTCCTCCTGGTTGTTGGTGACTGCGTCTTAGTTGGTTTCCAGGTGATTCTATTTTATTTTTATTTTTATTTTTTCTTACATAGCTCGGTTCTGGGACTATGCAATAGAAAACTTCTTACCTTGCGAATTGAATGTGATCTACATTCGTTGGCTTGTCCTTTCGTTGGAAGACCCGTTCTAGCCTTATGTGAGCATGTCAAACTCTTGTACTGTGTTTTCTTCCTATTTTCTTACATGCTTTTTGTTCTATTAACTTAGATTTGAGTCATTCATATGCTTGCACTATTACTACTTGGAAAATAATGGATCCATTTATTTTTGCATGCTAGAAATGAGTTTTACTTGCATGGGCTACAGCCTTATATAGAAGACGAGGTGCAGATGTTATCACCTGCCTTGATGTGCCACCAGCACACAACCTTTCAAGGTGTATTTGCGGTGCTGCTTGGATACTAACTATGTCATTCATGCTTTCTTCTTTATTGTGCAGCCTATACTTGTTTACATGTCAAAAGTTGATGGAAAATTTAAATTTAGCCCCATAAGCGTCAATTTTCTAACAGAAGTTGCAAAGGTCATTTTTGCCATTGTTATGCTCATTTTCCAGGTTTGTTCAGGGTTTTTTAAATTCATTTTTATTTACGTAATAGGATTTGTGTTTTAAATCAGTGCATTGCATTTTTCCTAATTGCATTTATCTGATACATATGTAGGCTAGGCATCAGAAGGTTGGGGAGAAACCCATTCTTTCCATGTCTTCTTTTATGCAGGTAAAAATTGACTGAATCAACAGTTTCTTAATTCAATAAGCTATTGAAGTAACCTTGCTTTCAGCCTTTATTTTCTGTCAGAGTTTGCTAATTGGTATAAATTTTCAAACACAACCTGAATCAGGCATTTATTTCTCAAACATTTTTTGTTAATTTTTACTGTTTTGTATGTTTTATTTACCTTTTATCATCTAGAATACTTGGGAGTGTCACAAAGTATCATAGAAGTATGCTTGATCGAAGCCTTTTTTAAATAATTTTTTTGCCTTGATTGGTTTTCTCTTTAATCAAATTGATGATATTTGTCCATTCTTTCGCTTCCCCAGGCTGCTAGGAGCAATGTGATACTAGCTGTTCCTGCTCTTCTTTATGCTATTAATAACTACCTAAAGTTTATCATGCAGGTAAATACTGCCTTTATGTTTTTTATTTTGATAAAGTTTTGTGTTCTAGTCAATTTCAGAATTCTATGCCCCGTTTCTGTTTTTTACTTTGCAGCTGTATTTTAACCCTGCCACTGTGAAAATGCTTAGCAACTTGAAGGTATTTATCTTGATAGCAAACTCAATTGTTTTACACATTTTTTTAAATAGTTCGTTTCATATTATGTATTCTTTTGTGCATATTGTGTCTAGATGTTTCTATGGCATTTGATGTTTTGAAGAATTTTATACAAACTCTGAGTTCATGGTTTACTGCTTTTGTTCACTTCATAAATGGAGCATGTCCATTTTTGAAATTAGCACTTTAAGTTATATTTGTATCATTTATTGGTGCACAATCTCTTATTATGCCCTTTATCTTAAAAAATGATAGACTATTGCACCTCATTGTAGGGGAGTTATGATGTTTTAGTGTATTAGTTTTTTATTTTAAGAGTTGTCTGAAATTTTCAACTCCTGTAGGTATTGGTGATTGCTGTATTACTCAAGATTATTATGAAACGTCGATTTTCTATAATCCAGGTAGGAGTTATTGTATTACAATGGAGGGGCCTTTTGTTTGAACTTATGATTTGGACCATTTTCTATGATAGAAGTTACTTTTACAAGTGTTTTATGTTGCTTAAATATCTGATTTATATGGAAATGTTTTTGCAAATGGCTTTTGGTAACCAGTGGGAGGCTCTTGCATTATTACTTATTGGAATCAGTGTAAATCAGCTGCGTTCATTGCCGGAGGGAACCACTGCTTTGGGTCTTCCAGTAGCGACTGGCGCATATCTTTATACTCTGATTTTTGTGAGTATATTGACTGGCAAAGTAGTTCTTAGCTAAGCTAGAAATAATTAAATAGAAGTGTTTACAGAATTTTCAGAGTTGCATATCTAAGTATAGATTCCACACTTGGCAAGGATGATTTTAAATTGCAACTGTTGATTTTATTATAACTATTGGTCTTTACATACGGGAGGCAGGAATGTGACTTACAGGAAAAATAGCTTTCTGCAATATTCTAGTTAAACATCATCTTCTACAATATTAAAAGTGATGCATGTTCGCATAAATAGCAAGTATGACATTTTGTATTGATAATGAAGTTTCCTTGCATTGTTTTTAGCAAAATAGAACAAAGTTATTATGTGATCTATTAAATGGTTTCTTCTGCTGCTTGGGCTTGAAGTGGCTTATAGTTTCTGTTTGATATTCTCATACTACGGCTGTTGCCTCAATGGTAAATACTCGGATTTGAATTCTGCACTTTGCAAGGTCATTCAATTATGCACCTTGTTGACGATCTTGGATAGCTTCCAGGTACAGGGTTTTGCCTGTGATTTCATGGGATCTTGGCAAAATTTCGCACTATATATGAAGAAAAAAGAACCAATGGATTCTTTTTGTGAAAATTTTTTCGTTGCATCCTACTTAGAGATTAGAGAGGATCCAATAAAAGTTAGTCACCTTGTTTTCATTCATCACTTTCCTGTCTTAAGTTTGCTGTCTATATTTCAGGTAACTGTCCCATCCCTGGCATCTGTTTATAATGAGTATGCTTTGAAGAGCCAGTTTGACACTAGCATATACCTTCAGGTGATAATTTATATTGTCAGGGGCTGCATTGTTGAATGCTTTGTTTTGGATTTTAATTATATATCACTCCTGCTGGATGCCTTTCCTGACAACAGTGCTTATTTATTAAGCCATGTGGTTCTAGTTCTGCATATTAAATATGTGTTGCCAAGAATCGTCTCTGATATGCACTTTAAGCAGTTGCTGAGTTGCAACTTGCAACTATGATGTAGATTAATTTCTTAATTTCTTATTTTTATTTTACATTGCAGAACCTGTTCCTCTACGGATATGGTGCTATATTCAATTTCCTTGGCATTGTAGGAACTGCTATTTTCAAAGGTATGGCAGTGTGCAAATATTTTAAAATCGTGCTTGCCTGTGGACTGTATAGATTGATTAGTCATGAATTTTAAAGATTCACTTATTAACTACTTAGGGTGCTTTTTATGATCAGCAAGATAATACTTGATTAAGAAGAAGTTGATCACAATAATGTAGGAAGCTTGAAATGGCATCCTTTTCTTATCTAGTTTGGTCACATGTTTTTCTAAAATGGTTCCAAAGCCTTGTACACTGTCAGCAGACATGAAACCTCAGTCAAGGGAAATTTATCTCAATGAAGTTCTAGGAAATCTATTTCCAAAGATGATTAAGCTTTTGCATTGTCAATGTGAACGTTAAAGCCAAAATTTGGTTGATTTTGAACAAAATTTATTAATTTATTATTTAGATGGTTCACAATGTGAGTTAATTAGGTTGATTTATGTTGCAACTGTTATACGGTTGACCATTTTGTTTCATCTTGACACAAAGCTAAAACCACACCTGTCATTTTCTTTTTTCATTGAGCATATGATTGCAATTTAAAAAAGATTTTAAGTTTATAAATAACTTCAAGTTCAGGTAATAAAAGGCTAATTTGGATATTGGTCTGGTTCCTTGCTTGAATTAACTGACATGTGGATTTAGGTATCCCCATTTTCCGTCAGTGTATGATTGAATAGTGTAAACTCCTAGATGTGGTTGAATGTTTATGGAATGATAACATTTTTAGTCTTGATAACATGAATATGTTGTTTTTGCCTCTTATTTTTTAGGGCCCGATAGCTTTGATATTCTGCAAGGTCATTCGAGGGCTACAATGCTTTTGATATGCAACAATGCAGCCCAAGGGATATTGTCTTCTTTTTTCTTTAAATATGCAGGTCAGAGTATACTTGTCTTTTTTTTTTTATATTTTATATGTGGATCACTTCTACTTTCATGCAGTCTTAATTTGTTTTTTCTGCTATTATCTTTCCCTTTAAATTCAGACACAATTTTGAAGAAATATTCATCAACTGTTGCAACAATATTTACTGGCATTGCATCTGCTGCATTGTTTGGTCACACATTGACCATAAACTTTATGCTGGGTATTTCGATTGTTTTTATCTCAATGCATCAGGTAGGCGATCTGGTCTTCAGGTTTTTTTTTCTTTTTTTTCCCTTTTAATCTGTTTACAAGGACAAGTGTGATGGTTTGCCTTTGCAGTTCTTTTCCTCACTTTCTAAGGTTAAGGAGGAACCACAAAGTGGAAAGCTGGAAATGATGGATACCCAGAGTAATCATAGGTTAGTTTTTGCTTCTCTTTTTTATTTCCTTGCATATTTTGCAGTATTAAAAAAAAAAGCGATCCTTACATATGGTTTATTGAATGTAAACTTTCCATGATTAAACTTTGTCTGAAAGCTTTACCCCTTCATATTTACTTTACACTCCCATTATTTCCTCGTACCTGCGGTCCTCCCGGCAATTAAACAAGAGCAAACATGCACGTGGGAATAATTTAGTTTGAATAATTTGAACCATGTTGATTTGATTCAGTTCCATGTAATTTTCTATGGTTGACAATATTGTGTAAGAAGCTCAAACTTTTAGGAAATGGAGCCCTTTGATTTGATATCATGTAAATTTTAGATGGTCAACCATTTTTTCATTTAAGCCCAAACTTTTGGGGCGAGGAATTTTCTTAATATTTGCCCAAATGTTGTCACTTTTCGTTGTTGGATGATTATTATTGCTTGTCTTTTCATTTCTAACTAGCAGTGTCAATGTAATAAATGCATGCATCTTTGATGAAATTGCTATCAATCAGATTATATCTATACCCCGCTTCTTTTTCTTTTTAAATGGCTTGCTACATTTCAGCATTTACATATGGATAACTGTTGTTAGGTCCAGGGACAACCCTTTTGTAGACATCACAGCTGGAGCAAATGAAGATGTGAGTAAATTTTTTTCCACAAGAAAGTGAATTAAAATTGTTCGTTTATCAGTTATTTCACTCTCCCTAATATCATTTACCTTGTTTTCAGGCTAGTCATCGCATTGGATCAGATGATAGGCAGCCTCTTCTTCCTAAATGATGTTACTATTTAAGGTTTGCTACTGTTATCCAACTTAAGATTTACCGACCTTGGCTCTTTGGATTGGTTTAATTCTCAAACAATTTTTAAGTTTTCGACCTTCATTTTTTAAGCCCAAAATGATCCTCCTGGGTTTTAACACAAGTTTTCAACTATCTTTACTATCAATTTCCCTACTTTTTGTATTCTTCAATAGTTGATATCTTCACTGAATATGATTAACTATCAGTCTGCTATTAATTTATTGGATATTTCCTGCTTTTTTATGCCACGTTACTTGGTTAAATTTTTGCATAAATATTTGTTAAAACATTACACTCTTCTATGCTGATTCTTAAAAATATTGTTTCGGTGTACCTGACAGGAATGATATTCATTAGATTCTTTGTCTGAATTTAGTGAGCGGCTTAGAAAGTGGCAGTTTTACAGATCAACTATAAATAAGGAGAATATATTGCTTTTCGCCTATTCATACTAGAGAGTATATCGTTTCGTGTAGATCCTGTAAGTTTTGGAAAATTGGAGTGACATGGTGGAGCAACAGTATATCTCAGTTACCGGGGCTGTTCATCTTGGGGCTGCAAAAGCGTCTTCACGGTGATGACAGCAACTGTAATTTTGTACTGGGTTTGTACCCGTTTAAATTCTTTATATGGGGAGTGGGACAATTTTACTGAAATTCTACACCCATTTTTTTACATTACATTGCACTTGTAACATGATCTTTTCGATCATATTTAGATAAAAGAAAAGAATGATTGTCAAAGATTTGCTGATTATGTTTGTACTTGGAAATATGTTATTGGTCGGCTTTGTTTTTTCCCATCTCGTTAGTGTTAAAAGACTCGAGTCTTTTTGCTATGAACGGTAAAAGAGCATCGACCCTCCAAGGTCCGCCATGGGCCTTTCATAAGCCAAAATAGATCCTTTAATAAGTTTGATCTGCTGGATTGCCCAGAGACTTCACGTATCTCATTATTATAACATTTATTGATATCAATTGTTTTAAAATTTTATACCTCAATTCAATGTATCGAGCTCTTAGCATTATGATTTTTACTATGAATTTTCGTAATAGTAGCCTGTTATCAATATAGATTAAGATAGTATGAATTAGCTTTTCATATATTAAATTTCAGAAAGTAAATTCCTAAGCTATTATACTTCTTTACCATCTACATCCAATAATATTAATTCGGTTGTCGATATGGTAATAATTTTCCCGTTTTGTTAACTTTCATGATACAATGCCACCATTAAGGGTAATTCTATATCCATTTGTAGATTTTGTATCTTCTATATCCGATATATAATTTGTATCACTATATCCTTTTAATATATGTGTAAATTTGATATAGTGAATCTTTATTTCACTAGTACCCTTTAGATATCTTAGTACTCTCTCTAGACCATGCGAATACACTCCACTGGGATGAGTGTGTCTACTTAATTTACCTACAACAAAGACAATGTCAAATCACATATAATTAGCAATATACCTTAAATTGTCAATTGCTTGAGAATACTTAAGTTGTAACATATTATCCCACCATTCTTTGTCAATTTAAAACTTCAATCATTGGTGTATTCGCATGTTTACATTTAGAAGAATAATATTTTTTTAAAAAAATTCAACGTAATGATGCTGAGATAAGGTTATACATTTTGACTTCTTTGAAATTTTAATTTCAAATATAACATTAATGAGTCCAAGATCTTTCATCTCAAAGTTCTCATTCAAGAAATTTTTAGTCTCACTCATCTTGCTTGAGTCTTTATAACACCCCAATTCGGTTCACCCGCGAATTGGACTGAAAATGCTACCGGTGATCAAACTGTTTGTTAATCTACTTAATTTGGTCAAGCTAACTCGGATCTATCCCCAGTGTTTTAAGATAGTAATGTAAGCATTCATGCATGGATGAGATGTTTAAGTTCTAACGTTATTCTAGATGAATGATATGACATGCAAACCATATTCAAAACAAAACAAACTTATTAAAAGTTTGATAAACAAGATTTTTAAAACAAAACAGACAGAGTCTCCCCTAAAAGTGTAATAAGGGCCATCCTGTCAACAACAAATAATATGTATACATAACAATAAAAACTTAAAAACATTATATCTTTCACACAACATTCACATTATAATCATTTTCATTTTTTGAGTCAGGTCTTGACCCATTAGCTCATCATGTTCAGTTCTATTCATGATAGTCAACACACACAAATCATATCATAGTTTCACATAACTTTTCTAGCAATAAAATATTATAGCATTTTATTTACAACCATTCACAACAGTTCATCACATCACATTTTTCATTCCATTTGGCAGGTATATGTATGCATGTTGCATCTCTGCTCCACTGTAGTCCTGATAGTGCTCAAGTTCTCACCTACATATGTAATACGAAAAAGTTAGTAATGAGGGTTACTAGTATAAAAATAATTAAATAACCATACTGGCACATGAGAGATGATCTCATGTTAAATAAAATCAATCATCTATACTTCTGTATTAGAATCACTCATAAGGGCACTAATCAGAAGTCATAACCCTCGGCTTGAACAACGTCTCATTCTGATTTGTCAGATGCCTTGACATTTTCATATTATCCTACGCTCAAGAAATCCATTATATTAAAGCCTTCTACATCCTCCATATAATTCCTAGCCCTGAGCACAAAGGCTGAGCACTCTTAGACAGACGCCTTTGGTACTCTTTGAATCTACAAGTTTAAACATGTGCTACAATGCAGTACCCATAATCCTCCACACTTCTCTAGCTTTGAAGAACTCAAAATATTGAGTTGTTAGGATCCTTCGGGAATGGAATGACCCGTTTATCAATCCAGAACCTACTTTGATTGGCACGTGCACTACTCGCGGTACGTGCGAGTCGACTTTTCCCTTGTCTTACTTCTCACTAGAAAATCAGAGAAAACTATATATGCATAGGTCCGAGTATGAATTATAATATAGTAAGCCCGAACTAATCATGATCTGGATCTGAATTTTAAAACAAACTCGACGGATCACATCCTTGAGGGTTATTAATTCGAAAATTCATACGATTAAATGACCCATGTGGAGTGGGATACAATAAATCCACCACTCGACTCATCCGCTTACTTCTCAAATCAAATCAAAATAAAATGAGAGCATAAATCCAAGAGCGAGTCTTAAACAGACTTAGTAGAAGCTCTAATCGTGTCCACGAGCCCAGGCAGTGAACTCCTGTTTCGTACCTACACATCAAATCTAAAAGTTAACGCCTACTATCTGAACGATACATTCACACATTCTAAATAACACAATCATTAGCCCTATTCCATCAAGTCACATCAAGATTTCCTAAATTACATTGTAGTTAATTAACAATTTATACTTAATTTACTTAATTAATTCATTAGCATTTATTCAATACCATTCTAATCATACAAATTCATTTTATTCACAATCACAATATTTTACTATGTTAATCAATTGAATCCTAACATAATAGGCTAATAATTTTCAATTTTAAATAATTAGGTCGAAGGTAATTATACCTCGTGTCGTTGGTGATCGGCGACGAATAGGGTTTGGTCACGCGTTCCAGGATTCAAATTCGGCACCATACAACGACTGAAGTTCGATTGGGTTTGGCGGGATGAATTCAGCAAAAATCCGGCGAATTCAAGCAAATTTGATTTTTCGGCAATTTTTTTGCAACGTGATTAGGGTTGTGGGTTAACACCAGCTCAGTGAGCTCAACACAACCAAGGTGGGGGCTAGGGCAACGGTGACGGTCACCGGGGCTGTCTTGGGTCGAGTGGGGGTCATTTGGGCTTGCCTGATCAGCCTTGTGCCAGTCTCAGACGGTGGCACACAGGGAAGAGGAAGGGTGTTTGGGTTGATGGGACGACGACGGTGGAGCGGTGCAGCCTGTGGCAGAGTCGGCGTCGGGAGAGCAGCGTGTTCTAACAGCTTCATCACGTTGTGGAGGCAGGGTAGCGGCGGTGATGGTGGTGGACCACTTGGCGACGCTTTGATGGAGCCCAGCGGTAGTGCAGCAGCCGGGATGGTGGGGGATGGCTCTATGACGCTCCAATGGAGCTCAGCAACATCGATCGGAGGTGGTGTGGTGGCTGGGATGGCTCTGTGACACTCCGGCTGAGCTCGGCCAGTGTTGATCGGCTGCAGTGCAGCGGCCGGAGGTGGTGTTGACAAGGGCGTTTGGGGCAGCGATCAGGAGGAGGAGAGGAAACTTCGTGGTGAAGGGTTTAGTGGCAATCTCATAATTAAAAGTTGATTCAACTCTGACTCGAGTCAAAAATAATAACTAACTCCTAATAAATTCTAAAAAAATTCAAAAAAATATGAAAAAATACAATAAACTATAATACACTCAATAATATCAAAATGATATATTATATAACTAATAACCCACCCAAACTGCTATCTAACATGTCGCTAATACGTTATTCGGCCTAAAAATAATTCTACGATCAAATACAAAAAAATTAACTGGCATATTGTCATATACTTCCATAACTCATTTTTTATCATTCTTCTGACATTATCATTATATACTCGGGTACACTTGATCCTCATCACTCATGATATACGATCGGCCTCGGCTTAGCACACGTATCATAACACTGACTCGACTCATACTAATGGTTGAACTAACTAGTTCACTAATGTAAACTCTAACTCAAGTCACGAGTTTTACAGTCCTTCCCAAAAATGAGAATATAATTCAAATATAAATATAATATTATATGTGAATCTCCGCAAATTTTTCAATAAAGACTTTTATCAAAATTACATGACACAAAGTTAAATAATTTGATCACATTATAAAATTTTTCATGTCATTGTTTTGGTGCTTGTTTAAGACCATATAATGATCTAATTAATTTGCAAACATTTCCTTCTTGTCCAGTTCTTGGTTGTTGCATATAAATTTCTTTTTCTAACTCTCCATTTAGGAAAAACCATTTTAACATCAATTTAATGGATTTCAAGTTTATATGTTATAGCCAATGTCAAAAACACTAGGATAGTAATAATACATGTGATCAGTGAATAAGTGTCAAAATAATCTAGACATTTTTTTATCTAAATCCTTTGGTAGCAAGTCTAGCTTTGTATTTATCATTGGTTCCATTTAGATTTAAATTTATTTTGAAAATCTATTTACAACTAGATGTTTATATCCCAAAAGTAAATTCGTTAGTACTCATGTCCCGTGTTATAGCATAGAATCTATTTCATTTTTGATTGATTGCTTTCATAAATGAAGATCACTTGCGGTCATTGTTTGACTATGAGTCAAAGGATCTTCTACTAAAAATGTTAGGAAATCATCCCCAAAATCTTTTTCGATTCGAGGTCTTTTGTTTCTTCTCAATGTTACTTCATTGTTAGAATCTTTCTTAGGATTAGATTCTAATGAATAAGTACTTGACTCAATACTTTTAGTATGATTTTTGCAAGAAAATATATTTTCATAAAATATAGCATCACAAGATTCTCTAGTAGTATTTGATGAATAATCATTATGATCGTATATCACAACTAGAAATTTATATGCTCAACCATTATGAACATATCCGATAGACTCAATCAAAAATCTTGTCACCTACTTTATCCACCTTTAAATCAGAAATCTTTGTTTTTGCTAAATAACTTAATACTTTATGAAAGTTCAGATTTAGTTTCTTTCATTTCCATAACTCATGTGGAGTTTTATTACAATTTTTAGTAAGGCATTCATCTTACACAATTTTTTAGGTATTTTGGAGAAATTTAATATAAAATTGATCATGTTAATTAATGTTTTATTTTTCTTCTTTGTTATACCATTTGATTGTGGTGTATAAGGAGCTATAATCTCATGAATTATTCCATTTTCTTCACAAAATGTACGAAATTCATAAAAATAATATTCTCCTCATCAATCTGATCAAAGCTTCGTAACTTTACAACCTATTTGATTTTCTATTTCTACATTATAAATTTTAAAATGAGCAAAAACTTCATCTTTTGTTTTTAGCAAATAAACATAACAATATCGCGAAAAATCATCAATAAGCATAATAAAATAACATTTTCCACCACGAGTAAACACACTATCTATTTCATGAATATCAGAATGTATTAACTCAAATACTAGTGTCTCACTACATGATGAAGGAAAAAGCTCACTAGGATTTTTAGATTGAATACATATGACATCTAGTAACTAAATAAGTATTATAAAATAGGAATCAAACCAAACTGAATCATACAATTAATAGTTTTATAATTCACATGGACAAGCTTCCCACACTAAAAATCATAAGTACTGACATGATACACATAGTTACGAGAAGTACTAGAGTCTGATACCACACACTACATAATATTCAACTTAAACAAATCATCACAAACATAGCCTTTACCAACAAACACATTGCTCTTGAAAATAATAATTTTAGTAGACTCAAACACTAATTTAAATCCTTATAGATTGAGCAAACTCCCATTAATCAAATTCTTTTTAATATTCTAATACATGAAGCACATTTTGGAAAGTAAATGAATTTCAGGATGTAAACTTCAAAATTAATCGCCCTACTCCATACACTCTTGCATTATAGGAGTTGTTCATCACTACTACTTTCTCCTTCATTCTCTAATAGGGAAAAAAGATGACATATTATAGCAAACATGGACATAAACACTTTTATCTATGTACCAATCCATAGAAGAAGTAGCAAAATTAATTTTAAATTTTATTATGACTAATCATGTGCTACTCGGTCTAGCTTTACCTGAACCGGTTGTAACAACATTAGATTGTGGGTTTGGGGCATCCTTCTCTTCTTTAGAACTTTTTTATTAGTAAAATTCCCATCAAAATGCCCCACTTTGCCACACACATAACAAATTTTGTCATTCTTTAGTTTTTTCCATGGAGCATCTCTCTTAGTGTTCAAAGCTTTACCCTTTTTGAACTTTTTCTTCTTCAAGTTAGACTTTTTTCTTTGAACAATATGAGCATTTGGGTCACCCTCACTAGTAGTAAAAGCATGAAATTTCTTGTTTTTCCTTTATATTTCTCTTCAATTTGAATAGAGGGCATCAAATCATCCATTGTCAAAGTTACTCTTTTATGTTGGAGATTGACTTTAAAGTTATTCCATGAAGGAAAAAACTTGTCAATAAAGGCTGAAACTTGTAGCCTTTCATCAATTGAAGTCCCTTTTGCTACAATTTTGGTTACAAGGTTCTATACTTAATGTGTTTGTACATGAACTAATTTTTCATCTATCATGCTTGCTCATGAACCAATTTTTCTTCTATTATTTTGAAGTCTAAGTATTCTCCCACAATGTATTTTTCATCACCAATATCCGCTTTGTGAAATCCCTCAACTTAGTCCTACATTTAATACCTACTGGGCTAAGATCCTATTTATAAGTGAGAATAAACTATAAATCTTTAACTTAGTTAACCACTTTTAAAGAAATGACTTAGCCCATTACATTGACACTCTGGGTTGGGTCGTTATAAATGGTATCAGAGCAACCTGGTTCTGTATTAGATGGTAGGTTGGACTAGGGACGGTTGCTAGGCTGCTGGTCACGGGCCAAAAGAAGGTCGGGGGTTGGGGCTAGCAATGAGCCCAGGGTAGGAATTTCGGGGACTAAATTTCCTAAGGTGGGTAGATTGTGAAATCCTTTAACTTAGCCCCACATTTAATACCTACAGGGCTAAGATCCTGTTTATAAGTGAGAATGAATTATAGATCTTTAACTTGGTTAATTACTTTTAAAGAAATGACTAATAGATCTTGAAATGTTATATATTTCGACTTGGGAATCTTGGTCAGCATGAGTCCACGTTCGATCACTATGCGCTGAGCTCAATCGGGGTCAAAGAATTGGCTCAGTCTGACACAGGGCAGCACCCTTGAAAAAAATTACTATGTAGGAGTCTTGGTCAACTTGAATTCATATTCGACCACCATGTACCGAGCGCAACCGGGGTCAATGAATTGACTCAATCTGACACAAGTGAGCACCCCTTGAAGAGATTAAATACTTGCCCCCTTACCGAAAAGTGTGACAAGGTGCAGTGGAGCAAGATGGCTCATTATGCACTTGTGATACTGAGAGGGTGAGTCAATGGCAAATATTGGTAAATACAGGCTGAAGGCCATGTAGCGTGTGTACGCATACATGAAATTATAGCTGGATAGGCAGCCACCCTCCCAACATATTAAGAGCTCAGCATAGGCTCATAATCACTAAAAGATGTAACTCAGATGTTGTGGAATATATTAATTATTTCTTGTAATTATACGACTTAGTGTTTTTATCACTAACACAGAATTGCCTTTGCAGGTATCAGCATGGAAGGTTGGGTAGAGTCAGTGATAGCTAGAGGACTCTATTATTGGACTATTCTTTTCTCGAGATTGTTTGTATGATAGTGAGATTTTGGTTCGGTTCATGTGGCTTAGATTATTCCGAGCATTTGTATATTAAATTTATTGTTATAGATTTATTTAAAATCTTGAAAATTAATAAAAAATTAATTTATGAGACACTTAGTTTCATATAGTAACACTTGGCTCGTGGCTTTGAACGGGTAAGTCGTTACAGGTCCGCTCGTTCTAAGCCACGAGCCAAGTGTTACATAATAGGCTAAGTCATTTCTTTAAACGTGGTGAACTAAGTTAAAGATCTATAGTTCATTCCCATTTATAAGTAGGATCTTTCGCTCGGTAAGTATTAGATGGGGGACTAAGTTGAGGGATCTCACAGTCCACCCACCTTAGGAAATTTCGTCTCCGAAATTCCTACACACAGCCTCCGTTGCTAGCCTCAGCTCATGTCATTCTTTGGCCAGTGACCAGTAGCTTTAGCCAACGTCCGTAGTCGAGCCCACCATCTAACACAAAACTGGGTGGCTCTAATACTATTTGTAACGACCCGCCCGTTCCCAGCCACGAGCCAAGTGTTATTTATGGTTTTGTAAATCTTAGAATGAACCATAAATATTATTTAATTAAATTAATTCTTTAAAAAAATTAATATTATAAATTATCAATTTTGACCTTTAGCATATCGGTATAATGATATTTATAATATTTTTAGGATTTAACATCCATTCGTATTAACTTAATAATTATTTTGTGACTTTGCGTTATCACACAAATGACTTTTTAAGTTCTACACATATTTAAAAATTTAATGTAATGACTTCTTGAATTTCACATATATTCTTCTATACAAAGAAAAATTCTATTCATAGAAACATCAACTTGAGAGTTTGCGAGAACATTTAAAGGGAAGACTTTAGAGAAATTTTATTTATATTATGATCATGTGTCATAGTTGCGGGTGCCTCATCAAAATTCCAGGTTTGTATAATTACTCAAAATATTATATATTTTTATTTGGTAGTCTTGGTCGGCTTGAGCCCACATTCGACCACCATGTGCTGAGCGCAATCGGGGTCAATGAATTGACTCAGTCCGACACAAGGCAACACCCTTAAAATTCTTGAAAGTCAAAAATACCTGCCCCCACTCCAAAAGGGGTGACAAGGCGCAGTGGCGCAAGACGGCTCGTTATGCGCTTGTGATACCGAGAGGGTGAATTAATGGCTAATATCGGTAACTACAAGCTTAGGGTCACGTAGCGTGTGTTCGCATACATGAGATTATAGCTGGATGAGGTGACTGCCCCTCCCAGCATATTAGGAGCTTAGCATATACTCATAATCAATAAAAGACGTAATTCAGTTGTTGTGGAATATATTAATTGTTTCTTGTAATTATATGACTTAGTATTTTTATCATTAATGCGGAATTGCCTCCGCAGGTATAAGCATGGAATATTTTTATCATTAATGCGGAATTGCCTCCGCATGTATAAGCATGGAAGGATGGGTAGAGTCGGGATAGTTGGAGGACTCTGTTATTGGACTATTATTTTTGAGATTGTTTGCATGACAGTGAGATTTTGGTTCGGTTCATGGGATTTAGATTATTTTGAGCATTTATTATATTAAATTTTATGTCAAGAGTTTATTTAAAATCTTAAAAATTAATAGAAAATTAATTTATGAGACACTTAATTTCATATAGTAACACTTGGCTCATGGCTCGGAATGAGCGGGTCGTTACAATCGGAGGTGGTATCAGAGCTATGTTTCTCATGAAACCATGTAAATCAATCATTACCTTATTGAAAGTCTAAAAGTTTATTAGATATAATTAATCATGCAAAAAATTATTGTGATTTTAGTGTAAAAAGTGCTAATTAATATTGTTCTAACAGGGTACCAGAGTTAGAATGCGGTCCGGAATTAATTCGGGGTGAAATCGTGCCAAAACGCATAACGTGGAAACTGTAACCACAAGTAAAACGCTCAGCGCGAGCATTTTGGTTAAGGGAATTTTGTAACCAAGAAGTGAACGTTTGAGCACCTGGATTTTGAGCGCTCGACGCTGGTAGCGAAAAATAGATTTTGTTGGTATTTTTGGAGATCCTGGTAAACCCCACTTAAAATATTTGTGTGGATCCTTTATAAACTTAATTAGGGTTTTAACTAAAGAGAACACCATTAGATGTCGAAGGGATGACATGAAAGACGAGAATGAACGATGAAGAAGTTGGATCAGAAGAAGAAGATGCTTTCTTCAAAAGAGATTTTCTTTATTTTGATTTACTTTTCTTTGCAATTAAATAATGTTTTTCTTATTACATATGAATTTCTTGAGTTTAATTGAATACTTTATGAAGTAAATTCTTTTCTAGGATTTTCAATGACACCTAATGCATGGATTAATAAAAGTCATTAATTTTTATCTTTGTGATTGTGATGTTGGATCATTTATTTTATTCTATTCTTAATGTTATCATTAGACTAGCCACTTATTGTTAGATTTAGAGATTTGATTTTATCTAGAGATAGAAAGATTAAATTTGTCATTAAATAAAATAGTCTTTGTTTATCTATTTTAGATGATTCATATATGATATAGAGTCTTGTGAGTAATAAGCTTATGGTGAATCGAGAAATGTCATAAATAATTAATTAGCATGGTTAATGATTTAAATGTGTAATTCATAGGTAGAAGTTATAATTTTAATCATATAGAGCACTAGGTGAAATTGAAAATCCTAAATTTGTTGTCGTGAAGTTAATAGTTGATTTAAATATTACATTATAGATTAGTTCAGCCTTAATCCATAATTTAATCATTCTTTGAATTCATTTCTATTTAAGTACAATTAATTAAATTAGTTTTGGTAATTGAAAACTTCTAGTAATAATTCCTCGTGGGACGATACTTTCTTATCACTTTTATTACTTGATTCGGCACGTGTACTTGTGTAACACCCCGTTTTGGCTCACCCGTGAACAGACCCGGAAATGTCACCGGCGACCGAACCGTTCGTTAATCTACTAGATTCGGTTAAGCCGACCAGGATCTACTCTCGGAGTCTCAAGATGAAGATGCAAATATGAAATGCATGAATGAGAACAATTGGGTTCTAACGCGGTCCTACATGCATGCTGTGATGTACAAGCAAAAACAAGACAAAATAATAAATGAGAAACCAAAAGAAAATATATAATATTTT
>JAURVB010002557.1:0-29513 GCA_033002965.1 Piper betle | reverse complement strand
AAAAGGCTACGGCTTGGGTGTGTGAGGTACTGGCACTAGAATTGGTAGTGAGAGCTTCCCACAAACGGGGCATAGCAATCACCTGAGTGTAGTGATAGCTTCCCCACAAAAAGGCTATGGCCGGGGTGTGCGAGGCACTGGCACTGGAGACGGTAGTGGTAGCCTACCCACAAAAGGGCTACGGCCGGGGTGTGCAGATCACAGCGGATACCTCCTCCGCAATGTTTTGGAGTATAGCGGAATCGCTCCACCGCATATTAAAATAAACATAAGGAAATGGTGGAATGTACTTGATTTGTTTTATCTATTATACTACTTAGTGTTGTAATCACTAATGCGGAATTTCCTCCGTAGGTGTGCAGATATGAAATTAGGTGATTGACAACCGGAGCATGGAGCAAAATAAATATGAGGACTCCTTTTATTATTTATTTGAGAAATAAGTGTGGCTACTGGGAAACGGTCTAAAACTATGGTATCTTTATATGTTTTGTTAAATAAAAATATTAGACATATTTGCATAATTGTGAGTAACACTTGGCCAGCTAGGCCCACAATGTTGTGAAAAATGGCGGGTCGTTAGAGGACCACTCCTAGTAACCGTTGAACAATATTTTGAACCACAGAATTTGTATTTTCTAAAGCCTGTGCCAGTCCCTATATGGCCGTCAAGATCTGAGCCAATACATTCTCAGTGTTCGCATTGGGCGGAGTAGCTTGGTTTGACTATCTACGAGTGCCTGCCATCTAAAACGCCGAACCATCATGGTTCATTAGTATTTTTTCACTTAGGTTTATTTGTTGCAAATAAATTTGTTAATTCCAGACACAACACAATGGGGAAAGATAATTATTGAACTTTTCAACAAGGTACTTGAGTCATAAAATGTGAGCTTGTGGGAAACCTAGCTCTGATACCATCTGTAACAACTTGGCCCAAAATGCAATGTAATGAGCCTAAGTCATTTCTTTAAAATGGTTAACCAAAGTTGATCTATAGTCTATTCTCACTTATAAATAGGATCTTCTGCCAGTAAGTATTAGATGTGGGATTAAGTTGAGCGATCTCACATCTAACATCTTTAGTACAATATATCATCCCCAAACTGATGGTCAGAGTGAGAGGACTATTCAAACTTTAGAAGACTTTTTGCGAGCTTGCATTCTTGATTGGGGAGGTGACTGGGAGAAACACCTAGCCTTGGCTGAATTTACCTAGAATAACTCTTATCAAGAGAGTATAAGGATGGCACCATTTGAAGCCTTATATGGTAAGCCATGCAAGTCTCCATCATGCTGGCTGAAATCTACTGAAGCAGTTATAGTCGGGCTAGATATGGTGAGGGAAGCAACTGAAAAGGTGAAACTCATTTAGCAAAGGCTTAAGGTAGCTCAGGATTGATAGAAGAGTTATGCCAATACTCGAAGGAGGGACCTACAGTTCCAAGTTGGGGAGTTTGTGTACCCTAAAGACATCTCCTAGGAAAGGGGTGATTAGATTTAGAACATCAGGGAAGTTGAAGCCAAGATTCATAGGATTGTTGGGAAGTTGAAGCCAAGTTGAAAAATGTTCATATAGACTAGCATTGCCACCAAGTCTAGCTGGGGTACACAATGTTTTCTATGTGTCAATGCTAAAGAAATATGTACGAGATGAAAATCATATAATCACAAAATTTGAAGACATAGAGCTCCAATCAAATTTAACCTATGAGGAAAGGTCGATTCGCATCCTGGCACGAGAAATAAAGACACTCAGAACAAGGAAATTCCTTTGGTAAAGGTATTGTGGAAAAATCAGGGGTTAGAGGAAGCTACATGGGAGACTGAACAAGAAATGACATGGAAATACCCTAGCCTATTCGTGGCATAAAATTCTTATAATTATAGTAGCATGAACCAATATTGAAGGAATAGTTAATCTTGATTGTTCTGTTTACCGTTATGATATTTTAGGGACGAAATATTTCTAAGTTGAGGAGATTGTAAAAACAGTTAATATATATATATATTCGACTCGGTCGGGGAAGGATTGAACGTTGGAGAAATTATTATTATTATTATATTTTATTCTTTACCCGATTAAATGAAATGCTTGTGTTGTGGTGTTTTCCCATACCCTAGCCATCATTGTCGATTTATTTTGTGAGGCGGCGTCATCCGCACCCTAGCCACCTATTTCTCCTCTTCCTCACCCTAGCCACCTACTCTCATCATCTTCTCCTCTTCTGGAGCTGGCTTCTTCCTTGCTTGGGTATCCTTCCTATCTCCCTGCTCTTAGTTTTCATGCATTTCATGATCGCCATGCTATTTTTCTATTGTTTCATTAATTCATGACCGCCATGCAAATTACTACTATTTCATCAATTCATGACCACCTTGCTTTTGTTATTACTTCATCAACATCCTATGCTATGTAATTGGTAAAATTAGGATAATTATATTAAATGAAATGCTGGTTTTAGGGTGTTTTCCCATACCCTAGCCATCATTTTTAATTTATTTTGTGAGGGGGCATCATCCTCACCCTAGCCACCTATTTCTCCTCTTCCTCACCCTAGCCGCCTACTCTCATCTTCTTCTCCTCTTCTGGAGACGGCTTCTTCCTTGCTTGGGTATCCTTCCTATCTCCCTGCTCTTAGTTTTCAAGCATTTCATGATCGCCATGCTATTTTTCTGCTGTTTCATCAATTCATGACCGCCATGCAAATTACTGCTATTTTGTCAATTCATGACCGCCTTGCTTTTTTGTTGCTTCATCAACATCCTATGCTATGTAATTGGTTAAATTAGGATAATTGGGTTGCAGTCCCTAGCTTATTATGAGTTCTATGCATAGGGTTTGGATAGTTGGCAACGCTGTGGGGGGATCCCAAGCATCCATACCAGTTCATCGGCCAAGGCTCACACTGTGCACGCTCACAGTTCTTGGCCTTGATGTTGGGTTGATGTGCGGGGGAGAACAGAAGCGTTCCCGAAGGTGCTGCTAGCCAGATGGAGTTTGTCTTGCGTTCCCGGCCGTGATGCTGACCAGGCGTCACACGCCTTGGTGCATAACAGGATTCGCCTTAGATAGTTGTTGTAATGCACAAGCTTTAGGCTTCCAATTGGATTGCTAGGGAATGGAAGTAGTTAGTGAAGGATGTGATCTGGTTTTGGGTTGAAGAAGAAGACGTCGTAGTCTAGTATGTGCCAAAGATGAGGTGAGGAGAAGAGAAGAGCGTCGGGGAAGAAGAAGATGGCAAATCTGTAATATATGCTTGACTCGACACTGACTAGAGTTAAAAATAATACTAACTAGTAATAAATCTTAAAAATAATTATTCTAATGGGTTATGGGTTAAAGTTGCTAAACTAATTGATTATTGTACAAAATCGCCATAAGTCATAAAAATATGGTAATGTTAAACGGTCGATTAATTTTAAATCTAATGGTTATTAGAGATTAATGAAATAAAGATTTCACCTTAACCATATTAAATTTAATACTAGGTAAATAACGTGATTATTTTAATAACGAGTCAGTAAAGGTATAAAGTGGGTTATTAAATTATAATCGTATAAAATTCACAACAATTAAACTTGAATGGCATAATGAAAAGAAATAAAGTTCGAACCTTTATTAAGTTGAATAATTTAAAATAATTGTATTAGTAATATCTTTGAATTAGGATAATACAAATCATTTTAAATAATTTAATTGAACGACTTATTTAATTAAATTGCTATTAATAATGATAAAGATTAAAGATTAAAACCATAAACTAAATAAACAAGATTGTGGTTAGGTAATTATCATCTCAAAGGAAATATACTAATAATAGTAATTAAATAACTATTTATAAGGTAATAAATATTTTATCATTAGTCAAGTGTGAAATATGATTCAGATAATTAATTTAAAATGTAAAGTAGCACTTAAATATATATGTTACATGAATAATTTAATATTTAAGATTATTGAATGTTGCATGCTTTGTATTGTTGAATTTTAATAATGATAGATATTAGTTATTTAGTTGCATGCATATCTACTCGAATAAAATTATACTTATGTATAATTTTATATTTTCATTCAGATTAGGATTGATGGTCATGCTTGCAGGTTCACTTACAAACTATCATGGTCCGTATAATTATTTGAAATGTTGTATTTTCCCTTTTTGGCAGCCCTGGTTGGCCTGAGCCCATATTCGACCACCATGCACCGAGTGCAACTGGGGTTAAAGAATTGACTAAGTCCGACACGGAGCTGCACCCTTTAAAATTTCTATGTGGGAGTCCTAGTCGACTTGAGTTCATATTTGACCTCCATGCATCGAGCGCACCCCTTGAAAGATTGAATACCGGCCCCCATGCCAAAGGGTGACAGGGCGCAATGGCACAATACTGCTCATTATGCACTTGTGATATCAAGAGGGTGAGTCAATGACAAATATCGGTAACTACAGGCCATGGGCCACGTAGCGTGTGTGTGCATGCATGGGATGGTAGCTGGATGGGGTGGCCACCCTCCCAGCATATTAAGAGCTCAGAATAGGCTCATAACAACTAAAAGTCTCGAGAAATGATAATAGGGATTATATTGACTTGTTTCATTTAATTATGCGGCTTTGTGGTTTTATCACTAACGCGGAATTGCCTCTGCAGGTGAACAACTTTGGACTGAAGGACAAAAGTGTGGTTGGTGTTTCTTTTATCAACCAAGGTTTGGTGAATTGATAATAAATTGACTTCCTTTTTATTCTCTTGTGTTATAAATGTGGCTATGGGAAACGGTCCGAGACTGTGGGATTTTGAGTTAGTTTATTTTATGCATTGTCACATGCTATCATAACATGTTTTATTCTTATGATTTATAAATTCTAGACTTATTGCTGTATTAGAATTCATGTTCTTGATGTTATGTTTACATCAATTACATTTTAAGTAACACCTGGGCCGGTTCGGGCAGGTCGTTACACAAAGCATTTGACTTTGCTCTTCCAACCTTATGAGCACTTTACCGGTTAGAAAATTCTAAGTTAGTCATGATGGGTTAAGGTAAATGAAATTAGTGGATATTCTCATAAAATAGTCCAGGGCTTTAAATATTTTAGGGATGCAAAGTGGAGGTCAACATAAGGCAAACATTGGGCAAATCTTGGATTTATTAGGGGTGGCTGTTTTGGCCCAGGTGATCAAGTCTCACCTAAAATTTTTTCCTAACTATCTAAATATTGTCTTCTTCAAGAATCATAAATTGAAATTCTGATTTACTTTTCTCCTATGTTCACATAAATTCCCCACTTAGTCTAAAATGGTTGAGGACAAGGGTGTAAGATAATGCAGAAGCCTAGAAAAGCATGTCTCATAAAATTCAAATGCGAGAATAAGCCTTACTTCGCATCATGCTACCAACAGAAATTAGAACACATTATTCTCTAATGCATCCTACCAAAATAACCTATTTACTACCACACATTGCTTAAAAGTTAGTAGTTATATAGACAATTAAATTCAAATTCTCTAGCCTCCCCCAAACTTAGCCATGACTGTGCCCTCATTGTTAGCCAAAATATTCATTAAAATAGTAGTTTAAGAAAAAAAGATGGAGTGAGAAGTGCTCATTTTGTTTTTCAATTATCCTCCTCCGAACTGTTATTAGCCATGGTGAAGTGGCAACTCAGTGGTTCTTGTAAAACCTGTGATTCGAGTTAGGGTTGTATATTTTAAACCGGTCGGTTTGACCGTTATTTTTAGTTGGGTAAATTTCAGAACACGCGTGCCGAGCCGAGGCTGGTCTTGTATTATGAACCATGAGAGTCATGGGTGCTTAAGTAAATAATGATAACATCAATAAGACAGCAGTAGAATGAGTTATCAATATGTCTAAGAGTATGCCTGATTTTTTTTTATTTTAATTAGATTGTAGAATTATTTTAGGCCGAATAACATATTAGGACGCATTACGGGTAGTTAGTAGAAGGCTATTAGTTATAGAGTATGTCATTGTAATATTGTGTGTATTATGTTTTATGGGATTTCCCTATTTTTCTAGATTTTTTAGAATTATTACGAGTAATATTATTTTTCTAGAGTCAAAGTCGAGCCAACTTTTAATTACTATACAACCATTCATTTTTCTCACCGACCATTTATTTTTCTCCCCAACCACTCATTTTCTTCCCCTGACATCTATTTATTCCACACCTCTAACACTATCACCATCCAACCACCACCATCCTCCTCACTTAATTTCCTTCTTCTTTTTCTCCCTTCCCTCTTCCCCATGATCCTCACTCAAGCCGGCCACAACCTTGTCATTGTCAGCCACTTGACTGGACGATTAAGTATCAAAATTTATCTAATTTTATTTTATTGTTTTATGATTTTGGTGTGATTGTAAATAGGCATTGATTTAAATTTGAATGCATGTAAACGAATGATATTAATGAATTATAGTTTGAATGTAAATGAATATAAATAGATGTTGTCTTGTATGGATTGATGAGGAGTGTAAGCATTCATGCATTATACTGAGCATTAGTATTTAGTCTTGATGTGTAGCTACAGAGTAGAGCTCACCACCTAGGTGCGAGACACGCTTGAAGCTCCTACCAGGTCCGTTAGGACTCATTTCTTATTTTATGCTATATTCTATTGTGGATTATGTTAATGCTTGCAGGACAAGTTAAGTCGCATTTTATCGAATCTCACTTCACTCAGGTCATTTAATCTATCGATCTTCCAGATTAATAACCCTCAAGGATGAGATCCCTCGAGTATATTTTTGAAAACAAGATCCACTACAAGTTGCCTACATGCCTATTATATAAATCCCTTACCAGACCTATATATAGTTTTATTGAGTTTTTGTGAGATGAGAGATAGGAAAACTAACTCGTACGTACCATGATTAGGTGCATGTGCCAGTCAAAGTGGGCTTCGGATAAGTATACGGGCTATTCAAATCCCGAGCGATCCTGAGAACTCCCGTTTTGAGTTCCTCGCAGAAGGAGAAATGTGGAGGTTTACGGGTACCGTTTAGTACAGCGGATGTCTGGACTTGTGGTTCAAAGGGTATTAAAGGCAAATGTAGGAGAGTACTTGGTGTTCGTGCTCAAGGCCAGGAAAATTGTGGCGAGGTAAGGAGAGGGCTTAGGATATACTAGTAGTCCCGAGGGACCAGAAAATAAAATGAGAAAATGTGGAGAGAGGCATCGGCAGTAGCAGAGCAATCAGTTCAGGATACTACCGGGTCTGCAGCCGAGTGGCTCCTTAGTAGGTGTCCTTCAGAGAGTTCACGAGAAGTATATGAATTTTTTCTTTCATATGAGAGTTTGCTCTTACAGTCAGTTTGATATTAGTTATATTTTTGGACCAATAGCACTCGTTAATGACATGTTTTTATAATATATATAGGTGATAATTATGAGCAGGATGAGCTAACCTGGACGGAGGAGCGATGAGATTTCTTGCATACACAAATGCCAGATGATATCATAATTAATATTTTGAGGCTGATGTAATAAATGTAATATATGATGATGTGGTGTGAAAATATTTTGAGGCTGTGGTAGAAAGATAGCTAACGATGACATGTAAATAAATATTTTTAGACATTAAATAAGTAAGATAAATAAGTTAAGGCCCAAAATTAATGAGAAACATGAAGAGAATGCATAGATGGCAAGATCCAGTTAGGTAAGATGAAGGTAAATCAATAGTTTAGTCAAGAATAAATACAGAAATGAATTATAAAGTTGAATGAATTTATTATGTGAATATTTTATTAATTATGTATATAAGTGTAATGTTGATTTGAGAGGGTGGCCCTTAATTACACTTTTAGGGGAAACTCAGTCCATCTTATTTTCCAAATTTTATCGTAATTATTTGGTATGTGAATTGGTTGATATGTCATCCATGTAGAAGTATGTTAATTTATTTTTGTACATTCATCCATTCATAATGATTGACATATTTGATTTCGAGATGCCGAGAGTAGATCCACAGGGTTGGGTTGGGGTTAACCGGCGTAACCAAGACTAGTGAAAATATGGTTCGATTCCTGAGTGTTAACCAGATTTAGGGTGTTACAATTCTATCCTCTAAGATGTGTGGCAACTTCCTCCTTAGTTTCTTCAATTTCTGAGGATGGGTTATTTGCAATTGATGCTTTGCCACTTAGTATTTTTATTTTGTGCTGCATCATGTGTCCTAGTATCCAACTTTTCCTTTGTTGCTACCACCACAATACCTACAAACACAGAAGCCTTAAAAATGGGCACACTAGAGATATTGATTTGGTTCACCTCATATTTTCCTTACATGATTGTGTTCCATTGGTGTTGAAAGTCCATGAAAGGCACTTTCTTATTCAGCTAGATCTTGATCTCCTTAAGTTCTTCCAAAATTTTGGCACCAATTTGTTGTGCTTCTATTGATAGTTGATACCTTTGCAGATATAGCCAACCCAGCCTTGACTTTCTCTTCATTCTTTGCGACCTCAACTTCAGCATTAATGCATAATTCGGTGACCACAGCTGGGACCAAAAAACCCGTTTGATAGTTTGACAAAATCAATCATATTGTTCAAGATGTTCCAACCAGCATCCACTCTCTTCATCTCAATCACAGCATACAGCAAAACGTCCTTGTCCAAAGTGATGTGGGAGGTGTACGTGGCGATCAATCTACTCAGATTAGCTTGAACAAATGTGTCCACTTTAGTTGCAGTTTGCCAACTTTGAATTTCAAGTTTTGGTTGTTCTTTCCCACTGCCGAAATCAGTTCCTTGTCGAGCTGACACAACACAGCTTCTTCACCAGTCCATTTGTGTCAAATCCTTCTTCCATTAGCACTGAATAGTCATCTTCTTCATGTTATAGCACCCCAATCAGATTGTTTATTCCCCACTTGATATGTCAACCCTCTTTCGTCTTACAAAAACTTTGTTATCTACCATTTCTCCTAGGTTGGCATAGACCTCGTCTAGCTGCAACACAACATCTTCTGGTCTTCTGCAAAACTTTTTCCATCCAAGGTAGTTGATAATTTCTTTCACATCACTTTCTGTGTCCATGCTATCCACATCCAAGGCTCTTTCCTTTATTGCTTGCTTGCCTTGAATGGTTTCTCTGAATAGTTCATTGGCCTTTGCCAAATTGAATGGATGGTGAACAGGAGGTGGAGACTGCTGCTAAGCCCTTCCTTCATAGTGGCAACTCTGCAGGTTGTCTTTCTTCATCCACGCTGGTTTGGATTTTTTAGTGGGAGCTTGGGAACTGTCATATGTCAGTTTGTTCTTGGCTCCTTGATTCCTGTTGCATCCAACTGCTCCAACTCTATCTTCCTCTTTCTTATCAATGTCTCCTCAGAAATCCTTTTTTTCGTTTTCTCAATCTTCTTCACTTTCTCCTTTCCTTCACTTTTGATCTTTTGCTTTTTAGATTTAGTAATGCCCTTGCGCTTGACTTCCTTCCTTTGTTCTAGTGCGGCTTGATTTTGGGCCTTATGTTTCTTGGTGGAGTCTTCCTAAGCTTTTTCTCTATTGTTTTCCTTGCTGCTTCAGCTTGGGCCATATCTTTTCCTGCTTCTACAGGTTCTGGTGATGACTCGAGTATGAGACCGCTTGGTGTGGCCCTCATCGACTTTCTAGGCAATAACTTCCTCGCATCGTTTTTGGTAATTACAACTATCACTTTTGCTTTCCCTTTAGGCTCCTTGGGATGGTCTCCTTGTATCTCTTTCAGTCTCCTTTTTAATTGGTATCTTCACGAAGGAGTTGATTGTTGGCTTCATGGCATCTCTTTCTTAAGGCAAAGAGGACAACGGCAATTCTTCTCTTTCACTAACTGGTCCAACCTCCAAACTTGCTAATTTTTTTCATGCTTTTCTGGGTCCACTTTCTCCGTTGTGAGTTTGGCTCCATGAGTCTCATGGTCTAATGCCACTTCATAAAGGTCCCCAGATTTTGTTGATGATTCCATGAATTTTGAGTTGGCACTTGGTGGAGTCTTCTTATGCTTTTATCTCCATTGTTTTCTTTTCTGCTTCAGCTTGGGCCATATCTTTTCCTGCTTCTATAGGTTCTGGTGATGACTCGAGTATGAGACCACTTGGTGGGGCCCTCGTTAACTTTGTAGGCAATAACTTCCTCGCATCTTGTTTGGTAATTACAACTACCCCTTTTTCTTTCCCTTTTGGCTCCTTGGGATGGTTTCCTTGTATCTTTTTCAGTCTCCTTTTTAATTGATGTCTTCGTGAAGAAGGATATGATTGTTGGCTTCATGGCATTTCTTTCTTTAGGCAAAGAGGACAATGGTGATTCTTCTTTTTAGCTAACTGGTCTAACCCCCAAACTTGCTACTTTCTTATTATGAAGCTTTTGTGGGTTCACTTTCTCCGTTGTGAGTTTGGCTACATGAGTCTCATGGTCTAATGCCACTTCATAAGGGTCTCCTGATCGTATTGGTGATTCCATGAGTTTGGAGTTGGCAGGTTTCATTTTATGACCAGCCACAATCTTGGCGGTCTGTTGTTTCTTACGAGCCACCCTGACTCAATGATGGCAAGCAAGTAATAAACATTAAAATAACATATGACCAAGTCTGAATAATATGCCAAAGATATAATCTTTTCATCATCATAACACATAGAAAGCTTACACATCATTAGTAGATATACAAAAGTGATATATAATTATTTCAGTTCAGAACAAAAATTCAAGCATGCCCGATCAAATGCAAAATCATCAAACTCGACACTAAGTGTAACACCCCAAATGTTACTGGGGACCAAACCAAATATCAATTCAATTAATTTAGTCAACCCGAACTAAAGCGGAAAGGATCTATTTTAACCGTCATAAGATGAAAATCATGCCACAACGAATGTATGAAATGCAACACCTAACAGGATGCTACATGAATGATATGATAATGAAGAAAAGAATCACACCAAAAATCAAAATCACACATTAATCGATTTAAATATTATGGAAATTTTGTAAATAGATAGACAGGGTACATCATCATATCACAATATATATATATATATAATAGATAATAAAGCATAATACAATATCGCATTTTTTTATCATCACACCATTTTTTCCCGTCATGATCCCTGGCTGAGTCTTGAGTCATCTATTAATCATGGTAACATAGCTGCATGTTTACTAACTTCAAAATTACCAACTTCATTCACAAAATAAGATCACTATGCATTCAAATATCATCAAAATATTTCATAACAAGTTTTACACATTCACTAGAATCACAATTAAGTACCCTATCGCCAGGCATGTTGTGTGCAAGGATGTCACTACTCATTCATCAAGTCCGGCATATCTAGTTGTAATTGATGCTCCCCAACATATATAATAGAAAACCGTTAGCAACGATTGTCATTGGTCCAAAAAATAATTAATATCAAACTCTCATTAAAAAAAACATGTATATACTCAAGCAGAACTCTCATAAGGGTAATAAGGAGCCATCGAGCTATAGTCAGGATGGCATCGCGAACTGACTGGTTTGATGCCTCTCTCGGCATTTTCTCATTTCACTTATGTTCCTTCTAAACTACCAATGCATCCTAAGCCCTATCCAATCTTCCATATTTATACTGGCCTCGAGCACGAAGGCCGAGTACTCTAAAGTAGTCGCCATTATTACCCTTTGAACCATATGTCCAGATGTGCGTTATATAAAATAGTACCCATAAACCCCAAGTTTCTGTAGGTGTGAGGAACTTAAAATGAGGGTTGTTAGGATCCTTCAGGAATTGAACAGTCCTCTCACTAATCTAGAGCCCATTGTGACTAGCATGTGCACCCGCTCATGGTACGTGTGAGTCAATTTCCTCATCTCTCATCTCACTAAAAACTCAAAAAAGCCTAAATAGGCCTAGGAAGGTATTTAATAATTTAGGCTCGAATGCAACTTGCCGTGGATTTTGTTTTGAAAATTAGACTCGAGGGATCTCATCCTCGAGGGTTGTTAATTTTTGGAAAATGGTTCACTAAAGTGACCCATGTTAAGTGGGGGCCGATAAATCACTACTTAACCTGTCCTGAAACATACAATCTAAAACAACAATAAAATAGATCGACAATGAAGAGTATGAGTCATAAATGGATCTGGTGAAGCTCTCAACAGTGTAGCACGCCTATGCGATGAGCTCCTACACCGAACCTACACAAATAGGACTAAATTCTAATGCCCATACTCCCATATGATGCATCAATGACATGATAAAATAATCAACAACACAAGGGCAAGCATGCATATCCTAATCAATCCAACAAATCCTAACAATCATGTCATATAATTCTATATTCCTTGGTGATTATGTGATCAACATTTCAATTTGTTAGAATGTGATTTAAACATATAACTTAACTGATTTAAGATCATAAACCTTCTTAACAATCAAACTAATACGCAATCATTACAATTGTATAATTAGAACTAAATGTGTTAATTCACAAGTCTAATTATCCTGTTTAATTAATATCAATATAGATATGCCCACATTTTTTATTAACTAAGCAATTATTTTTTTCATAATTACAACAACATGATTTTGAGGCCCTAAAATTAGTACCAAATTCAAATGATGTATATGCTGATGATGGTTAGTCATATATAAAACAAAATAATGATTAAATCTTTATACCTAGGTTGAAAATCACTTGGCGACGGTGGCCACTGCTGTGGTTCCCGGTGCCGTGAGGATGGAAACGGCGGCTGTGGCTGCCCTCCCAAGGCTACACTAAGAAGGGGAGGTAGCTCACCATGGTCGGAGCACCACTGGATGGCGGTGACGGCCAGTCACCAGCTGCAGCGGCAGTGACAGGTGCTCAGCTAAGGTGAGGGCGTACAAACTGTCAGGTCAGCTAGGGAATGGGGAGAAAACTAGGGATGGTCGAGCTTGGCTAAGGGTGTCGTCTATGTGGCTGGAGGTGGTGTGTACTGGTCGGCACACAAGTGGCGGCCCAATTTTCAGCAAGGGTCACCGATGCATGTTGTCACACAAGCTGGGGAATGGTTTGAAAGGGTAAGGGAAGGGCTAGGGAAGTCGCCTGGAGGTCATTGCCAGTATTGATGACTGGAAGCGATATGTTCAGGTGGTGATTGTGGCCACCGAGGGTGGAAAACAGAGTGAAAAGGAGGAGAGAAGGAAGGAAGAAGGGGTGCAGGTGAGGCAGACTTGAGGGCGAGGGGGTATTCAGGGTGATGATTGTCGTTTGTGGTGAGGGCAGTCATCGGTGGGTAGGGAGAGGAAGAAAAAGAGAGGTGGTGGGTGGCTTGGAGGAGGAACCGGGTAAGAGAAATGAGAAGAAGAAGAGATTTAAGACTTGACTCGCTCCCGCTCCCGCTTCGAGTCAATATTCATTATTAAATTCTAAAAAGATATCAAATAAATACAATAAAATTCTATAAATTAATATATGCTCAAATAATTAAACTAACATGTTCTAATCTACTTTCCCACCCAAAATCATGTATAACATATCCTAACATGATAAACACACCAATTATAATTTTCTACGGTCTAATGCATGAAATACTAAAATTCTAGCATACTATCGAATATTCTGATATTCTCGTGTACACTTGACCCTCGGTTATACTTGACCCTCATGGCTCATAACACATGGTCGGCCTCGGCTCAGCGCATGTGTTCTAAAATTGACTCGACTTGGACCAACGGCTGAACCGATCAGTTCGCGAGTATTAAACCTTGACTCTAGTAACAGGTTTCACACTAAGCACGCAATCTCTTCATCCCTAGTTACTACAATTTCTAAATATTAGGTTATTGACTATGCAATAGTTCAAATCAATTGCCAAAATAAGAGATTGAGTAATAAGATTGTGATTGAAACTCATACATGTCTGCCAAAAACATGAAATCATTATGGAGTGGAAGGGGTGAGCATGTATTAGGCAAAAATTGGCTGATTAGGTAGATCTATCGAAAGGTTGGGAACAGGTTCAAAGTTTGCAGAATTGTAGGTTTGTCTTCCTGGTAATTGACATGTAGAGGAACGTGCAGAGTGTTGTAGGGATGTGTAGGATGAACGAGTGTAGAATTGTTCCAATTAGGATATGCCCAAAAGTGGTACATCCTAGGATTGAACTGACATCATCTGTAACTGAACTAATATGCTACTGATGCCTCTCAACATTTTCTCACTTAACTTTTGGTCCCTTGGGGATTATTGTCATATCTCTTAGCCCTTTTATTACTTCCATACCCACTCCCGTAGCAACGATTGTCGGTATTTCTGACTTACAACTGGCACTTGCCACTTGCATAGCATGGTTGTCAGCGGTTTCGATTTACACATACAGCTAACATAACATGGTTGTTGAAATTTCCAGCTTATGACTAGCACATTCTATTTAAGAAGCATGGTTGTCAGCGGCTTCGACTGGCACATGCTGCTTGCATAGCATGGTTGTCAGTATTCCCGGCTTATGACAGGCACATGCTACTTGCGTAGCATGGTTGTCCACGGCTTCGATTGGCACATGTTGCATGCGAAGCATGGTTGTTGGTGGCTTCGACTGGAACACGCCGCTTGCATACCATGGTTGTCAGTATTTCTGGCTTACGACTGGCATATGCCACTTACATAGCATGGTTGTCGGTGGCTTCAACTGGCACATGTCTATTCTTGTAATACAAGTTATCGAAAAATGCAAAACCTACATATATATGTCATGGTAGGGATTTATATAATAGTCCCAAGGGTGGTGGATCTTATTTTTCAAAAACATACTCGAGGGATCTCTTCGTCGAGGGTTATTAATCTAGAAAACTATTTGACTAAATAGCTAGGGCTAAGTGGGATCTAATATAACACAATTTAACTCGTCTTACAATCTGTAAAAATTAAATCACGATAGAATAGAATGAAAAATGAGGGGCAAGTCCTAATCAGGCCAAGTAGAAGCTCCGAGCGTGTCTTAGTGCCTAAACGGTGAGTTCCTACTACGTACCTAATCGTCAGTCATGTGGTGATGGCGATGAGGTTGTGGCTGGCTTGAATGGAGATCGTGGGGCAAAAGAGATGGAAGTAAAAGACGATGAATGGTGTTGGATGGATGGTGACAACATCAGAAGTGTGAAATAAATAGATGTAAGGGTGAGAAAAACGAATGGTTACTTGAGAAAAAACTGAATGGTGAATGAGAAAAATGAATGGTCATGGGAAAAATGAATGGTCGTCTAAGAAAATGAATGGTCATCTCGTAATTAAAACTTAACTCGACTAAAAATAAACGTCGATCCGACTGGTTCAGATTATAAAACCCTCATTCGAATCACGGGTTTTACAATCTTCCCTCCTTATAAAATTTTTTTGCTCAAAATTTTGAATTAGCCATCATTCTTGATGTCCTGGTTGACCACATTTGAAGCATGCATTTGTACCCACTCTGCACATTTCTCTGCGATGGTGTCCACAGTTTTGAGATGTTGGATGCCTGTTCTCCTAAACTTGTCTATCCATAACTCTCATTTTGGCTGGGGTAGCTATCCTCTATGCCTTTGTTATGTCCCCTAATGCGATTGAAATTGTTGAGGCTTCTGTTGTCACTGTTTCTTGTCTCGGCAGGGTCGAGTTGCCAAGATTTGCTCAACATCGCTTGTGGCTCACACCACATCCTCAAAAGTGGCAAATTGGCGTTTGTACCTCTACCAACCGTGCAATGGCAGCTTCCATTTTTGTCTGATTGGCCTGTAATGCTGCAATGACTTCCATCATGATGGTTCCTACTACGGCAGCTTACTTAGCTTGTCTTAGTGGGATTTCCTAGCAGCGGTGCAGCCCTAGATCGGCTAGACACTATCTCGCTATGAACAAAAGTATGGCTAGCATATCTGGGCAAATGAGGTGTAACGACCCACCCATTCCGATCCACGAGCCAAGTGTTACTATATGAAACTAAGTGTCTCATAAATTAATTTTCTATTAATTTTGAATGATTTTAAATAAATACATAACATTAAATTTAATATACAAATGCTCAGAATAATCTAAGCCCCATGAACCGAACCAAAATCTCACTGCCATGCAAACAATCTCGAGAAAAGAATGGTCTAATAATAGAGTCTTCCAGCTGTCCCGACTCTACCCATCCTTCCATGCTCATACCTGCGGAGGCAATTCCGCGTTAGTGATAAAAACACTAAGTCGTATAATTATAAGAAACAATTAATATATTCCCCACAACATCTGAATTACATCTTTTAGTGATTATGAGCCTATGTTGAGCTCTTAATATGTTGGGAGGGTGGCCGCCCATCCAGCTACAATCCCATGTATGCGCACACACTATACGTGGCCCTCGGCCTATAGTTACCGATATTTGTCATTGACTCACCCTCTCGGTATCACAAGTGCATAATGAGCCGTCTTGAGCCACTGCGCCCTGTTACCCCTCTCGGCATGGGGGCAGGTATTTAATCTTTCAAGGGGTGCTGCCCTATGTCGGACTAAGTCAATTCATTGACCCCGGTTGCGCTCGGCGCTTGGTGGTCGAATATGAACTCAAGTCGACCAAGACTCCCACATAGTAATTTTTTTAAGGGTGCTGCCCTGTGTCGGACTGAGCCAATTCTTTAACCTCGGTTGCGCTCGGCCCATGGTGATCGAATGTGGACTCAGGCCGACCAAGACTCCCAAATCGAAATATATAATATTTCAAGTAGTTATACGAACCTAGAATTGTGATGAGGCATCCGCAACTACAACACATGATCCTAATATGAATGTATTTTCTCTAAAGCCAAATGTGCTCACAAGCTATCCAGAGGATGTTTTATTTAACAATAGAACTCTCCTTTATATAGAAGAATATGTGTGGAATTGAAGAAGTCATTATATTAAATTTTATTAATATGTGTAGAATTTAAGAAGTCATTACATTAAATTTTATAGAAAAGAACGTAATCATTCATAACTATATCATTTGTGTGATAATGAAAAGTCAAAAACTTACCATTAAGTAAATACGAATGGGTTATAAATGATATTGATTCTTAAGAATTTATTTAATTAAATATTATTTATGGTTCGTTTTAAGATTTATAAAACCCTAAATAAAATAACCTAATTATTTTTTTCAGGGTTTTACATGAGGTGAAGGAGTCTTGTTCTAAGTACTTTGAATTCTTACCATGATTACCGCTACTCATTGATCCAATCCTGAAAATACTGTCACCTTACCTATCCGTTAGAAACTTGTAAATCAAAGACAACAAGGATAGAAATATATACCTGCTAGCTGGACTTGGAGCAATCTTTGCACACATATCACCTACGAAAATGTCTTGCAACTAAATCGACCGAGAGTTTGCTCTGATACCAAAATTGTAACACTCCAAATCTAGTTCACACTTGAGAACCAAACCAGAATGTCACTAGTCCTGATTAGGTCGGCCAACCTGAACCCAATGCCTACAAATCTACTCTTGGTGTCTCGAGATGGAAGATGTTTGTCGCTATCAATGGATGAATGCACAAAAATAAACACAATAAACATGCTACTACATCGATGTCAAAACATTTAATTCGATCACATCAAAACATTCTCGACATTTGGGTCTCGACCCACTTATTCATTCTATTCACAATTCACTTTTATCATTCGACAAGCACATTAATACCTATTTCAAATCATAATATCACTTTCCATTTCTACTTACGACAATATTCATCATAAGTATTTTCATTGTTCATAATTACATAACAACCAAATTAAAATAGCCAAAACAAATATTCGATCAGCGCGTGTGCATGTGTGCTAGAGATATCACTACTCCTCCGTCTAGGCTTGCTAATCCTACTAATCATCACCTACTAAATATAATATAAAAACAAGTAACGAGTGTTACTAGTCCAAAAATATTACTAATATCAAACTAACTATGAGAGTAAACTCTCATATGAAAGAAAATATGTTCATGAAATCTCTGAAGGACATCTACGGAACTGAAATCATCTGTAACTGAACTGATCTGCTGCTGATGCCTCTCTCGGCATTTTTTCATGTCACTTTCTTGTCCTTTGGCATTACTATCATATCCTAAGCCCTCTTCTTACTTCAATGCCCACTCGTTGAGCACGGTTGTCAGTATTTCTGGCTTACAACTGGCACATGCCACTTGGGTAGCATGGTTGTCGGCGACTTCAACTAGCACATGTCGCATGTATAACATAGATGTTAGAATTCTCGTCTTATAACTGGCACATGCTATTTAAGTAGCATGGTTGTCAGCGGCTTCGACTGGCACATGCCACTTTCCTAGCATTGTTGTAGTATTCTCAGCTTATGAACTGGCACATGCTACTTGCGTAGCATGGTTGTTGCTGGCTTCGACTTGCACATACTGTTTGCATAACATGGTCGTCGGTATTTCCGGCTTACGACTGCCACATGCTAATTACGTACCATGGTTGTCGGTGGCTTTGATTAGTGGATGCCGGTTAGTGTAGCCCAAAAAACACTAAAACAACATATATATATATACATATACATATATATATATAGGTCTTGGTGGGAAGGATGGTGTTAGATGGATGGTGATAGTGTCAGAAGTGTGGAATAAATAGATATCAAGGTGAGAAAAACGAATTGTCAATTAAGAAAACGAATGGTAAATTAGAAAAAATGAATGGTCTATGGGAAAAATGAATGGTCGTTTGAGAAAACAAACAGTCATCTCATAATTAAAACCTAACTCGGCTAAAAATTATGGTCAAACTGACTGGTTCATATTATAAAACCTAGATTCGAATCACAAGTTTTACAAGCATTCACCAACTCCATTCAAAAGATAATTTTTTGCTTAGAACAAGATGTGAATTCTCGGCATATGACTGGCACATGCTACTTAAGTAGCATAGTAGTCAGCAGCTTCAACTGGCACATGCCACTTTAGTAGCATGGTTGTCGGTATTCCCGGCTTATAACTGGCACATGCTACTTGCATGGCATGGTTGTCGGCGGCTTCGACTGGATGCACGCACATCACCTATGAAAATATCTTCTAACCAAATCGACCGAGACTTTGCTCTAATACAAAAATTTTAGCACCCAAAATCCAGTTTACACTCCAAAACTGAACTGGATTGTCACTGGTCCCGGTTTGGTCAGCCAACCCGAACCCAACTCCTACCGATCTAGTCTCGGTGTTACGAGATGGAAGATGACTATCCCTATGCATGGATGAATGTACAAAATAAACCTAACATGCAACTACATGGATGTCAAAACATTTGATTCGATCACATCAAAACAATCTAAACATTTGGGGTCAGAGGAAGCTACATGGGAGACTGAATAAGAAATGGCAAGGGCATACCCTAGCATGTTTGTGGCATAGGAGTTTATATTTGTAGTAGCATGAACTGATCCTGAAGAAATAAATAAAATTAATCATGATTGTTCTATTGCCGTTATGATATTTCGTGTAACGACCCGCCATTTTTCACGATATTGTGGGCCTAACTAGCTAGGTGTTACTCAAAAGTAAAGTAATTATGTCAAACTTTTTTATAAATAATAACATATATAAAGATCCCACAGTATTGGACCGTTTCCCAGCAGCCACACTTATTTCTCAATTAAATAAAAAAGGAGTCCTCATATTTATTTTGCTCCATACTCTGGATGTCAATCACCTAATCTCGTATCTGCATACCTGCGGAGGCAATTCCGCGTTAGTGATTACAACACTAAGTAGTATCATAGATAAAACAAAACAAGTACATTCCACTATTTCCTTATGTTTATTTTAATATGCGGTGGAGCGATTCCGCTATACTCCAAAACAATGCGGAGGAGGTATCCGCTGTGATCCGCACACCCCGACCGTAGCCTTTTTTGTGGGAAGGCTACCACTACCGTCTCCAGTGCCAGTGCCTCGCACACCCCGACCGTAGCCTTTTTGTGGGGTAGCTATCACTGCACTCAGGTGATTGCTATACCCCGTTTGTGGGGAAGCTCTCACTACCAATTGTAGTGCCAATGCCTTGCACACCCCGGCCGTAGCCTTTTTGTGGGGCGGCTATCACTGCACTCCAGTGCCAATGCCTTGCACACCCCGGCCGTAGCCTTTTTGTTGGGCGGCTATCACTGCACTCAGGTGATTGCTATGCCCCGTTCGTGGGGAAGCTCTCACTGTCAACTCTAGTGCCAGTGCCTCACACACCCCGGCCGTAGCCTTTTAATTGGGCGGCTATCACTGCACTCCAGTGCCAGTGCCTCACACACCCCAGCCGTAGCCTTTTTATGGGGCGGCTATCACTGCACTCCAGTGCGATGGAGGAATCGCTGTGCCTCACTCACCCCGGCCGTAGCCTTTTTATGGGGCGGCTATCACTACTCCAAAACAATGTCGATGCATTACACAATTTACGCACATAATACGACCCAGTGTCGGACTGAGTCAATTCTTTGACCCCGGTTGCACTCGGTGCATGGTGGTCGAATCTGGGCTCAGGCCGACCTAGGCTACCAACAAGGAAAGTATTTCCTAGGTTCAACGACCCCTTCATTAAATTCTCACACCCCATCATCCATTGGTATTTCCTAGGTTCAACGACCCCTTCTCCTTTTATAAAGAATAAATGACGGCTAGGGTTTGTGGAAGCACCCTTTCATCATAATTCCTTTAACCGGGTAATTGGGTAATTAACACGGTTCACTTAACCTTTTCACTCAACCTCTTAAATGGTATGGTTCACTTAATTAATGTGTTCGACTCGACTGATTCAACTAGAATCGTCCGATTAGAAATTACTTTTCAATTTAACTGGGTAATTCATACTTAACCAGCTAATGAAAATTTTTTTTTCCCGGGTCTTTTCATTTCGGGGACAAAATATCTCCAAGTTGGGGAGATTGTAAAGACCGTGAGAAATAAAAAATAAATTTTTTTTTTGATGCGGATGCAGTCCGGAAAGGACCGAATGTGTTATATTTTTACCCACTTAATCCTACCCGATTAATTAGAGGGATACCTATTCATGATACCTATATTTTTTACCCACTTAAACCTAACATGCAACTTTAGCCAAGTGATACCTATTCTTGAATGGGCAGTAGGGTAGGGTGTAAGAATTTAATAGAGGGACTCATTGAGTTGTATATATATAGTTGTGAAGATTGTGGGAAATCCTTTTCCCTAGCCGTCCACTTCTTCTTGTCTCCTCTCCGTCCCAGGCACCCTCCTCATTGTTGCGTGAGTATCTCGTCCCTTTTCTTATTTCTTTTACATTAGGACTCTTGCATGTATATTTCTAATTGATAGTAAGCTTGTTAATCATGGGAATTAAAGTTGTAAATCAACAAGAAAAGAACTAAACTGAACTGAAATTTGAATCCCGTCCATGACCGAGTAGCCTGAAACTTAAGCAAGATGGGCAACCGTAAGAACAATTGCAAGGCAGTCCCTCACACCCCGACGACCTCTCATGCTGCTGGGTAGAAGGGAGGACTCGCCCCGTCTCTGGAAGGGTGCGGAGTTGCAAAGGTGACGGAAGTGGCGATGTTCTGCTGCAATTGATGCTGTAATGGAACCTTTAGAGGGGTAAATGCCGGTTGTGCTTCGTCGACAACATCATAGGTTCCATCACAATAGTTCAGGCTGCCGGAATAATCCACTACAGACCACCTTCTCGCCGGAATTCACGGCAGCGACGTGCAGTAGTGGGGAGAACAACCATATTCCATGCAACGTCCAAAGGTGGCCAATCTTTCCTGTTTTGATGCCAGCCTGAGGTCGTGGAACATCTGAATTGGAGCAAGGTGCAAGAAAGGAGGGTTCTTGAGGATAGGAGAAGAGGAACATGCCTGGTTTGGTGCAGGACGGCGTCTTGGATCGCTGCTGTAAAACACATACATGAGGCTTCCTCGCTTGCTGATTTTACCTTGTTGTTGATGCTTTGTTGGGATGTTTAGATGGTGGTTCAATTGGGTGCCAAGATAAGGGTTGGAGGAGAAGGATGAACCTGCTTTTGGAGAAGAGAAGAATGGCGACCGGAAGAAGAAGAAGAAGAAGACGAAGAAGAAGGAGGGTGGCAGTTTTGTAAATATAGGTTGACTTGATAGCGACTCGAGTTAAAAAAAAAACTAACTCGTAATAAATCTTTAAAAAATAATCATTTTAATGGGTTATGGTTAAAGTGGCTAAACTAATTAATCATTGGACGAAATCGACATGGACATAAGTAATAAAAAAAATACGGTAATGATAAACGGTCGATAATTAATCGACATACTATAACTGATTAATTTTAAATTGGAAGTTTATAAGGGATTAATGAAATAAAGATTTTACCTTTACCATATTAAATTTTATATTAGGTAAACAAAGTGATTATTTTAATAACGAGTCAGTAATATAGAAAATGGGTTATTAAACTATAGTCGGTAGAAATCACTCCCGTCGAACCTAAATATCATTATGAAAATAAATAAAGTTCGAAACTTTATAATTTTTAATCGCTACTATTATTTACAGCAATTTAGATAATTAAGTAATTATCACCGCAAAGGAAAAATTAAGTAATTGTTTATTTGTAATAACTATTTTATCAACTATTAGGTATTAATTATGATTTAGATAATTAATTTAAAATGTAAAGTAGGACTTAAATAATTATATCACATGAATAATTAATTATCTCACTAGATTTGTTGAGAATTGAATATTTAATATTTTTGAATTGTTACATGATATGTTGTCAAAATTTTAATAATGACATATATATTAGACATTTAGTTGCGTGCATTTCTACTCGGATAAAATTAAATTTATGTATAATTTTATATTCTTGTTCAGATTAGGATCATTGGTCGCAATTGCGAGTTCAAAATATCTCGGTCCGTATAATCATTTAAAATGTTGTACTTTCCCTTATTGGTAGCCCTAGTCAGCCTGAGCCCAGATTTGACCACCATGCACTGTAACGCAATCGGGGTCAAGCAATTGGACTCAGTCCGACACGGGCCCGCACCTTTAAAATTACTATGTGCGTCCGTATAATTATTTGAAATGTTGTATTGTCCGTATAATTATTTGCCACTAACGACCCGTCCGAACCATGCCTATAGTTAATGTAAATTTAGCATTCCAATACATGAATTTAAATATAGCAAATAAGTCTCACAACATATAATATAAATTAAAACAATAAATCATGTTTTATAAAATATAAAATAAATTGTCTCACAGTCTCGGACCATTTCCCATAGCCACATTTATAACACAAGAGAATAATAAGGAAGTCCAATTTTTATTATCGATTCACCAAACCTAGGTTGGTAAAAGAACCACCAACCAGACTTCTATTCTTCAGTCCAATGCTGCTCACCTGCGTAGGCAATTCTGCGTTAGTGATAAAACCACTAAGCCGCATAATTAAATGAAACAAGTCAATATAATCCCTATTATAATTTCACTCATTATTATTATTATTATTACACAAGTCTTTAGTAATTATCTCTCAGGTCATTTTGAGATTAGTAATTTGTCTCTCAGGTCATTCTGAGATTAGTAAAAGTTGTCTCCCAACTCATTCTTATATTAGAAATCGTCTCCCAGCTCATTCTGAGATTAGGTGATCTCCCAATTCAATTTGAGATTAGCCATGGTCTCCCAGTTCATTCTGATATTAGAAATTGTCTCCCAGCTCATTCTGAGATTAGGTGGTCTCCCAATTTATTTTGAGATTAGTCATGGTCTCCCAGTTCATTCTGAGATTAGAAATTGTCTCCCAACTCATTCTGAGATTAGGTGGTCTCCCAATTCATTTTGAGATTAGTCATGGGATTCCAAAGGAGATAGTCTCCGACCGCGATCCCCTATTCACCTCACATTTCTGGGAAGCTTTCCAAAAGCCATGGGAACTCAAATTAAGTTGAGTACAGCATATCATCCCCAAACTGATGGTCAGAGTGAGAGGACTATTCAAACTTTGAAAGATTTGTTAAGAGCTTGCATTCTTGACTGGGGAGGTGACTGGGAGAAACACTTAGCCTTGGCTGAATTCACCTACAATAACTCTTACCAAGCCAGTATAGGGATGGCACCATTTGAAGCCTTATATGGTAGGCCCTGTAGATCTCCATCGTGCTGGCTGGAGTCTACCGAAGCAGTTATAGTCGGGCCAGAGATGGTGAGGGAAGCAACTGAAAAGGTGAAACTCATTCAGCAAAGACTTAAGGCAGCTTAGGATCGACAAAAGAGTTATGCTGATACTCGAAGGAAGGACCTAGAGTTCCAAGTTGGGGAGTTTGTGTACCTAAAGACATCTCCTACGAAGGGGGTGATCAGATTTAAAATATCAGGGAAGTTGAAGCCAAGATTCATAGGACCGTTTCCAATCCTGGATCGAGTTGGGAATTGTGCATATAGATTAGCATTGCCACCAAGCCTAGCTGGAGTACACAATGTTTTCCATGTGTCAATGCTAAAGAAATATGTACGGGATGAGGATCATATCATCACAAATTTTGAAGACTTAGAGCTACAATCAAATTTAACCTACGAGGAAAAGCCGATCCGCATCCTGGCAAGAGAAATAAAGACACTCAGGAACAAGGAAATTCCTTTGGTAAAAGTATTGTGGAAAAATCAGGGGTCAGAGGAAGCTACATGGGAGACTGAACAAGAAATGGCAAGGAAATACCCTAGCCTGTTTGTGGCATAGGAGTTTATATTTGTAGTAGCATGAACTGATCCCGAAGAAATAAATAAAATTAATCATGATTGTTCTATTGCCGTTATGATATTTCGGGGACGAAATATCTCCAAGTTGGGGAGATTGTAAAGACCATGAGAAAAAAAATAAATTTTTGACGCGGATGCAGTCCGGAAAGGACCGAACGTGTTATATTTTTTACCCGGTTAATTCTACCCGGTTAATTATTATATTTTATTATTTACCCATTTATTTACCCGGTTACCCAGTTAAGTGAAGTACGGGTGAATCGATATGATTGGTCATCACGATTATTATGATCATTAGTCGACCGGTCATGGTTCGACCTAAGGCCAAACCCCCGGTCTTGGGTGGGTGACGACTTGGTGAGTGGGAGGAAAAGGGAGAACGAACTTTAGCCAAGTGATACCTATTCATGAATGGGCGGTAGGGGTAGGGTGTAAGAATTTAATTGAGGGACTCGTTGAGTTGTATATATATATAGTTGTGAAGATTGTGGGAAATCCTTTTCCCTAGCCGTCCACTCCTTCTTGTCTCCTCTCCGTCCCAGGCACCCTCCTCATTGTTGCGTGAGTATCTCGTCCCTTTTCTTATTTCTTTTACATTAGGACTCTTGCATGCATATTTTTAATTGATAGTAAGCTTGTTAATCATGGGAATTAAAGTTGTAAATCAACAAGAAAAGAACTAAACTGAACTGAAATTGGAATCCCGTCCATGGCCGAGTAGCCTGAAACTTTGGCAAGATGGGTGACCGTAAGAACAATTGCAAGGCAGTCCCTCACACCCCGATGACCTCTCTTGCTGCTGGGTCGAAGGGAGGGCTCGCCATGTCCCTGGTTTTCCGGTGGGTGGCGGAATTGCAGCGGTGAAGGGGCGGAGTTGCAAGGGTGATGGAAGTGGCGACGTTCTGCTGCAATAGGTGCTGTAATGGACGATTCAGAGGGGTAAACACCGGTTGTGCTTCATTGACAGCATCATGGGTTCCTTCACAGTAGTTCAGGCCGCCGGAACTAGTCCACAACAGACCACCTTCTCGCCGGAATTCATGGTGGCGAAGTGCAGAAGTGGGGAGAACGACCATACTCCATGCAACGTCCAAAGGTGGCCAATCTTTCCTGTTTTGATGCCAGCCTGAGGTCGTGGAACATCTGAATTGGAGCAAGGTGCAAGAAAGGAGGGGTCTTGAGGCTGGGAGAAGAGGAACATGCCTGGTTTGGTGCAGGACGGCGTCTTGGATCGCTGCTGTAAATCACGCACATGAGGCTTCCTCGCTTGCTGATTTTACCTTGTTGTTGATGCTTTGTTGGGATGTTTAGATGGTGGTTCAATTGGGTGCCAAGATAAGGGTTGGAGGAGAAGGACGAACCTGTTTTTGGAGAAGAGAAGAATGGCGACAGGAAGAAGAAGAAGAAGAGGAAGTAGAAGGAGGGTGGCAGTTTTGTAAATATAGGTTGACTCGATACCGACTCGAGTTAAAAAAATAATACTAACTCGTAATAAATCTTTAAAATATAATCATAATCATTTTAATGGGTTATGGTTAATGTCGCTAAACTAATTAATCATTGGACAAAATCTGTAACGACCCGCCATTTTTTCATGATATTGTGGGCCTTGCTAGCCAGGTGTTACTCAAAATTTAACAAAACCAACCCTATAACGACCAGTCCTAACCGGACCGGGTGTTATTTAAAAGGTTACATGAATAATATGAAAGCAAATTAGTTTAGCATTTCTAACTCAAAAGAACTTATGTTTCAAATGACAATGCATGAAGTAATTATCCCACAGTCTTGGATCGTTTTAAATAGCCACATTTATAACACAAGAAAAGTAAAAAGAGAAGTCCGCTTATTATCTGTCACCACCTGAGTTGGTAGAAGAACCACCCTATCATCTCTTAGTCTTTAGTTCAAGCTGCTAACCTGCAGAGGCACTTCTGCATTAGTGATTAACCACTAAGTCGTATAATTAAATAAAACAAGTCCATAAACTCCCTATCATTATCTATAATATTGGCAGTTGTGACCATTCCAACATGTCCATTTATTAGCTCATGGTTCAGTCCACCATGTCCACTAGTTAGCTGATGGGTTAGTCCACCATGTCCATCTATTGGCTGATGGGTCAGTCCATCATGTCCATTATCGGCTGGCGAGTCCAATCCGCCATGTCCGTTATCGGCTGGTGAGTCCAATCCACCATGTCCATTAGTTGGCTGAGGGGTCAGTCCACCATGTCCATCTATTTGCTAATGGGTTAGTCCACCGGGTCTGTAATTGGCTGGCGAGTCCAATCCGCCATATCCAATTTATTGGCTGATGACCCGTCCATCATGTCCATTACCGGCTGGCAAGTCCAATCTGCCATTTCCGTTATCGGCTGGTGAGTCCAATCCACCATGCCCGAAATTGGCTGGCGAGTCCAATCCGCCATGTCCAATTTATTGGCTGATAGGTCAGTCCATCATGTCCATTACCGGCTAGCGAGTCCAATCCGCCATGTCCATTATCGGATGGTGAGTCCAATCCACCATGTCCGTAATTAGGTTGCGAGTCCAATCCACCATGCCCAATTTATTGGCTGATGGGTCAGTACATCATGTCCATTACCGGCTAGCGAGTCCAATCTGCCATGTCTGTTATCGGCTGGTGAGTCCAATCCACCATGTCCGAATTGGCTGGCGAGTCCAATCCACCATGCCCAATTTATTGGCTGATGGGTCAGTACATCATGCCCATTACCGGCTAGCGAGTCCAATCTGCCATGTCCGTTATCGGCTGGTGAGTCCAATCCACCATGTCTGTAATTACCTGGCGAGTCCAATACACCATGTCCAATTTATTGTCTGATGGGTCAGTCCATCATGTCCATTATTTGATTATGAAGGGCGTAGCCCGTGTCGGACTGAGTCAATTCCTTGACCCCGGTTGCACTCGGTGCATGGTGATCGAATTTGGCTCAGGCCAACCAGGTTGTCCACAAGCGAAAATACAATATTTTAAATAATTATACGGACCTGAAAATTTGGTGAAGAACCCTCAACTATAACAAATAATCCTAAAGTCTTCCCTTTTGTGTGTCAAATGTGCTCACAACCTATCCAGAGGATGTTTCATTTAACAACAGAACTTTCCTTTATATAGAAGAATATGTGTGGAATTCTAGAAGTCATTACATTAAATTAAATATGTGTGGAATTTTAAGAAGTCACTATATTAAATTTTATAGAAAAGAACATAATTACTCATAACTATATTTGTGTGATAACGAAAGGTCAAAAACTATGAATGGGTTATAATTGATAAAATATTGATTTCAAAGAATAAATTTAATTAAATAATTGATTCATTTTAAGATTTTTAAAACCCTAAATAAAATAACCTAATTATTTTCAGGGTTTTTACAATCTCCCCAACTTAGAAATATTTCGTCCCCGAAATATTATAACGACCCACCGAATATTTATTCGGTATCGGTGCATGCTACTACAATCATAAGAATCATATGCCACAAATAGGCTTGGGTATTTCTTTGCCATCTCTTGCTCAGTCTCCCAGGTAGCTTCCTCTGATCCCTGATTTCTCCGCAATACCTTTACTGCGAATCGGCTTGTCCTCATATGTTAAATTTGGTTGTAATTCTAAGTCTTTTAAAGTTGTGATTATATGATCTTCGTCTCGTACATATTTCTTTAGCATTGACACATGGAAAACATTGTGTACTCCAACTAGGCTTGGTGGTAATGCTAATCTATATGCACAATTTCCTACTCGATCCAGGATTGGGAATGGTCCTATGAATCTTGGTATCAACTTCCCTGATAATTTAAATCTGATCACCCCCTTCGTAGGAGATGTCTTTAGGTGCACAAACTCCCCAACTTGGAACTCTAGGTCCTTCCTTCGAGTATTAGCATAATTCTTTTGACGATCCTGAGCTGCCATAAGTCTTTGCTGAATGAGTTTCACCTTTTCAGTTGCTTCCCTCACCATCTCTTGCCCGACTATAACTGCTTCGGTAGACTCCAGCCAGCATGATGGAGATCTATAGGGCCTGCCATATAAGGCTTCAAATGGTGCCATCCCTATACCGGCTTAGTAAGAGTTATTGTAGGTGAATTTTGCCAAGGCTAAGTGTTTCTCCCAGTCACCTCCCCAGTGAAGAATGCAAGCTCTTAACAAATCTTCCAAAGTTTGAATAGTCCTCTCACTCTGACCATCAGTTTGTGGATGATATGCTGTACTCAACTTAATTTGAGTTCCCATGGCTTTTTGGAAAACTTCTTAAAAATGTGAGGTGAATAAGGGATCGCGGTCGGAGACTATCTCCTTTGGAATCCCATGCAATTTGACAATATTGTCAACATATAATCCTGCTAGGTATTCCGCTGTTCTCATTGATTTCGTGGGGATGAAGTGAGCTACCTTAGTTAGTCCGTCCATACTCCCATTTCCACGTTGCTATTTCTAAAGGTTGCAATAGTCCCCCAAGTAGTTGATGTTGGGCTTTGATGTGTTGGCAAATCTGACACTTAGAGAAAAAATCCAAACATCCATCTTCATCCCAATCCACCAATAGGTTCGCTTTAAATCCTGATAAATTTTAGTAACTCCAGGGTGTATCGAGAACTTTGAGCGATGAGCCTCCTCCAAGATATTCTGCCTCAGTACATTATCCTTGGGTACACACTGTAACACCCCGTTTCGGCTCACCCGTGAACCGACCCGGAAATGTCACCGGCGACCGAACCGTTCGCTAATCTACTAGATTCGGT
>JAURVB010002556.1:0-29911 GCA_033002965.1 Piper betle | reverse complement strand
GAACTCTATCTTAGGCATGATTCCATAAACAAAGAGCACAATTCAACAACATATATCTAAAGGAACTCCATGACACTACTCTCCTTGCTATCTGAACTACCTCCAAAGGGTTCCTTCAACACAGAAAATGATAGAGAAGAGAACCCACAGCATTAGAAGTGAAAATGATAACAGGGATGGCTCATGGCTTCCATCAAGACAAATAAAATAATTGAAGATTAGGCACAGAGGACTACAAAAAGAAGAAAGCTGTGCATTTGACTGTCCAGGTGATTTATGCCCCATCATCTTGAGGCTTTAAATTCCAATTGATGTGGATTAATCTCCTAAGAACAGGGAATACTATCCTTGAACCAAATTCGATATAGATCCAAAACCCAGAATTCCAAGAAAAAGGGAAGCTTACAACTGGAGAAGCATAGGAAAATCCTCTCTAACAGGGAGGATTAAGATCCTTCCAGCAAAGCATTCAAACAGGATTTTACCTCTGTTATATAGTACTAGAATCAATCATAGGATGAAGATAAAGAACCAAAGTTTGGCTAGCGAGAATTCTGAAGGAGACGAAGATGTTGGCCAAAATGAAGAGAAAATGTCAGCCAACCCATAACCAATATACTTTGTTAACTGCCAGTGACACACAAATGGAAATGGAATTCTACAAGGTAAACCTGAAAAGACCAAAAAATAATCCTAAAAGTAAAAAAAAAAAGGAAGCGTGAATAAAGAAAATGATATTTTGAATACACAACCAACAAACAAAAAATAACAGTAGTTCTAACTTCTAACTATATCAGACTGTCCTCCTAGCAAAGAATTTTTAAGAATAATCTCGACTCTTTAGTATCTGTGTCTCCTCAAGGGGTACCACACTGGACCCTACATTACATTCAAAGATCACATGAGCCATTAAACCACTGCATCTTACCATAAATTGGGCAAATAGCTATTTGATCCACTCCTAACCTATCGTGCTCAGACAGAGCCAACAAAAGTTGAAGACTAGTTAACTGTCAATGAACATGTCCAACATAGGGAAATGGACAGATTTGGACTTGAATACCCAAACCAAACCTCATCTAGTAGAAATCCTACCACTTAGAACCGCAGTAATCTGCCATGGAAACTTTTTGATCTGGAAAATTAGCTCAAGGATGAATTTCATATGCGAAAAGCTATTAAATATCAACAATTTTTTTGTGAATTTCCTGACTCTCCCAGAATTTAGATTGCAATGAGCTTCAATGTATCATGTTAACATAGAACTCAGTTATACAGAAAATTATCACACAGCAGTAATAAGGTAAACCTTACTGTATAAACTCCCAACACGATAACCAAAATTCAGTATTCACATAAAGCAAATAGAGCATTACAGCACACCAGCAATGTGGTAAATCAAATAGCATGGATTACCAAAAAAATGATCTAAAGATTCAAAAGCAATCTCAACTTATTATCCAGAGAAACAAAGCCCCAAATGACAATGCTTAGAAGCACCAGCCATGACCTTCACAAAGAGCGTTTGTGGCCAGATCAGGAGATAATTATGTAAACCTGAATTTTTTACATGTAGGCAGAAGCATAAGTAATTAAAAGATTTTATGTTCAAAATCCGTATCATGAATATATTTCCACCTAAACAAAATGAAGAAACAAATAATATTAATAACTCGAGATTCAACAAATATTATTACCATAGGGATTTATTAAAAAAATTATTGACCAGGGGAAAAAATAGGGAACTTGCATTGATCCAGAAGCCGAAAAATGACTACAAAATAATTAAATCTCCACGTGACCATATATCTTAAAAGATTCAGTAACTGAAAAATGACTAGCAATGACTCTGCGGGAAAATCTGACACAGTAAGTTAAAATTCATAACTTCAAACAAAGGCCTGTGCAGAACAAGGGATAAAAACAAAATCAAGCAAACGGTGGTTCACAAACAGACAGCAACTTGCCAATAGATCGTAAAGGCGATCCAGAAACCCAACCATATTAAGAATAGAAAAAAAGAAGACCTAACAGAAGTTCAAAACTTTCCCATTAACAACAATTTGCACTTGGGAGTAAGCACAAAGATCCAGCCCAAGGAAAAAGCCCGTGCAGACCTAGCTAACCAAAGAAGCAAAATTCAAGCACAGAAAAAATCCCCACTTCCCAAGCCCCAGAATCCCCATCAACGCAACTCCCCAATTCCCCTAATCGATACCCGCGTCAAGCTAAAAAAACAGAACAAACCAGACAAGCCTAAGTCAATGGAAGCAGAGCGAAAAAGGTAAAGCAATGCATCACACACCAGAATTTCGGATCAGATGAGCACCGAGGAGCAAGAAAAGGGAGAGCGGAGAGGGAATTGTAGACCTGCCGAAGAATCGGAAGGGATGCAATCGCGAGCTGCATTGGATGGAAGAGACGACGGAGGAGGGGATGAAGAAATCGGGGTGTAGGGTTGTCGAGGAGAGGGAATTGGGGTGGTAGAATTGGGGATAGTAGGGGCCACAGCCGCCGCCGCCATGGCGAGAAGGGAGAGGAGTGGAGAAAGGGAGGGGTTTGAGGGAGGGAGGAAGGGAAGACGAGAGAAGAAAGAGGGAAACGGTCGTTGCATGTCTGTAGCGGACGGGCGGACGGCGGACGACGGACGAAAGGACTTTTATCCCCATTCTCTCCTCCATGGTTCCAGCCCGAGTCATGATGCCCGTTTCCGGTCATTAAAATTAAATTAATTGATAACGCTTTCCGTTTTTAATATTTTTTAAAGACATAATATTGTGCCATAAGTTTTGCAAATTTGATCAAAGAGAAATAACTGAAAATTTTTTATCCCTTTGTAAATTTTCTTTATTAATAAATAAATAAATTGTGTGTGGTGTAAATATTTTAAGAGATAAATTACAACAATAGAGAAGATAAGTTTTAATCTGTTTAACCAATTGTAATATGAAGGTCCTGATCATGAATCATTTAAAATAAAGTTTAAACCATAACTGTAGTTTAATGGTCATACAACTCCTTTCAAAATTCTTTAAATTAATTAACTTTAAAATCGAAGGTTTTTTGACTCATTTCTTTGATTTATCACAAATCATTTATACTTAATTAAGTATTTTAAACATCTCGGTTTGTGGGAGGCTGATAATTTATATTGACTTTGTATTAATCTAAAAAATATAGTCTGGTTGATACATGATCACATGTATATCATTTATAGGCTTGTGAAATATGGAGGACTGAAAAGATCGAATATTGCTTGCATTAATGGGCCTTTTTTGAGCATGTAATCGTGATAAAGAAGGCATAATTACACCAACAACTGATATAATGACATCAATAGCCATATGTTTGCATCACATGATTGTATTTTTTTGTTACTTTAATAAAGTTATCTTATTATTTAACTATTTGTGTAATCTAATAGTTCATTTTAGTTGCAGTTGACGCAAATGTACGAGTTATTGCTTATATTAATTTTTCTCATAATTATATTGTAATTTTTATTATGCAAGCTAGTAACACTCATTTGTTAAATTGTTGTTAATTTTACATATGTGCCCAAAAGTTTTGGTTTCTAACATGTTCTATTATATATGTAAATAGGTAAGTATATTATAAATACTAAGAGATATTGGATAGCACGATCTAAATTACTTAACTTAGTAAGTAACACCACTCCTCTCGAAAATGAATCCACTAAGATGATCCAATCTAGCATGTTTAAGATACTATAATTGTGGACTGTTAATTGAAATTTGACAAGAAATGATCCTCTTGTCTGGTTGAACAATTTCTTCAAAATAGTGTTTATTAGGTAGCTATGAGACATTGGAGCCCTTTTTTGTGTGGATGTATTAAAATTATCGCATCCATAGTCAAGAAAAAAATCATCTCTTATTGGACGAGGGTTTACTATAACACTTACTACAACAAACCAATTGTAATATTTATTTGATTAATTTAAATTTTTTAATTAAATATAAATAAAATTTAAATTATAATAATTAAATTAATCTTTTTTTTAATTTAAAGAATTACAGCAAAGTGATGTAAAGGGGGCCACAGTTGTATATGGCGCCAGACCCTTCCCAAACAAACGCACGATAAGCAACATGGCTTCTGTTACGGTCGTGATTCATGGGCGTTGTCGGGAACTAGGGTTTGGGTGTTGTCCCTAAATTTCCCGCATCATGAGGGGGTAGCTGTGGCTATCCGAGTGGTTGAAACAACATGTCGAGGCTAACCCGTGTCGAGTTGCAGGTTACAAACCGAGGTGCACGGGGCTGCTGAGTGACTGAGTATGGAGATGGAGCATGGCGTCAAGTTATAGCAGTTATGTCAGCACATGGGTCAGTATTTGGCGTATCGAGCATGTGGCCGAGTCCAGGTCGAGAAACCTCAAGTTACTGTTGATCATTGTTTGGGTCGGCAGATTGAGGTAGTGGTGCAACCATGGACCGAGCAGGCTACCGAGCCGAGTGCGCAGCACAGAATGCCGAGCAGCCACCAGTACCGAGAAAAATAGCGGTACTGTGTTGTGGAACAGTACCGAGCATTGTAGCGGGCGAGCGCGGAGGTGTGCGTGCGAGGGAGCGATAGGCGCGCGGCTGCGCGAGCATGCCATGGTGCGCGGGGATGTTCGCGCCAGCAGGTGCTGGTGCGCGCGGCAATGCATGGGCATGCACGAGTGGCAGGACTAGTGCAGGGCGATGGTGGTGGACCTTTGCCAGCATGTGTTCGGTGGATTGCTAAGGGAGGTTGGACCATGTCTGGATGTTGCTGGGGTCGAGCCAGTGGGCGAGACGGGATGACCAGTGGTGCAGCCAAGGGGTTTGTGAGGAAACTTCATGGATGTTGCTGGGGCGTATCTTGGTGGAAGATATGATCCAAATCTGCTACTAACTTTTGAAGATAACCACAAGGCCGTGAGGGTGAACCTGGATGTGGTGTGGTGCTAGGTTGCTGGATATGGTGAGATTTGCACATCTTTGTGGATAGAGATGCTGGATCCGGAGTTATCTGAAACAGAAGAGGCGTGCATATGTGCATGGGGTTATGCTGGAAAAACAGATCGGTGAATCAGAGAAGAGGATCACTAGATCAGAAAGGAAAGATGTGGGAGTAGATCTGTAAAACCCACGATTCGAGTTAGGGTTTTATATTTAGAACCGGTCGGGTCGACCGTTATTTTTTCGAGTTGAGTCAGTTTCAGGACACGTGTACCGAGCCGACGTCGGTCGCGTGTATGAGCTATGAGGGTCACGCGTACCCAAATATATGATGATAACGTCATGAATACAGCAGAACAGAATGAGTTATCAGATATATGAGAGTATGCCAGTCATTTCTTTTTATTTTTATATATAGGGGATCGTAGAATTAGTATTAGGCCGTTTACCGCGTTAGGACGCGTTCGGGCAGTTTGGGTGGGTTGATAGTTCTAGAGCATGTCATTATAATTTTTTTTGTGTTGTTTGATTTTACGGGATTTTTCCCGATTTTTATGAAATTTTTTAGGATTTAATACGAGTTAGTTATGATACTTGACTCGAGCCGGAGACGAGTCAAGTATTATTTACGAAATTGCCACCAGCCCTTTTCTTCCTCTTCCCCGACCTTTTCTTTCCCATTGCCGCGCGCCGCCCCTGTTCGCGCGCCACCGCCGCCACGGCCGACGCCGCCTGGCCGTCGACCGACGCCGCCCAGCTCGGCGACGACGTCGCCGTGCCACCCCGACCAGCCCCGGCCGCTGCCAGGCCGCCGCAACGTCGGAATCGGCTCGCCTAGCGCCGCGGCACATTTCGGTCCCGTCGCCGATTCCGCCGCCGGCGACCAACGCCGCCGTGATCGATCGGTCGCCACAGCACCTTCGACCCCCTAGCAGCCTTCCCCGACCGGAGCGGAGGCCATCGCCGCCGTGGCCGGCCGGATCTAGCGACCCATCACCGCCGGCCACTGTTTTGACCATTTTCCGGCGAGCCGCCAACTCCGTCGACCATGTTGAGGCCATAGATGAGTCGGGCTCGCCGAGCCGGTTCCGAGGGTACCCAACACGACCCCTTTCCGACTAGTAGACGCCGTAGGCGACGGTTGCCGGAAAACCACCGGAAGTCGCCGGAAAACCGCCAGTAGCTGCCGGAAAACCGCCGAAAAATCGGAATTTCTGGAATTCGCCGGAAATCACCGGATCTTCCGCGGGGCTCACCCAGTGGAGCCAGATCGAGCTTCGGACGCCGATGAGCGCCGAATTTGAACTCCGAGACGCGCGACGGAACCCTAGCCGTCGCCGATTGCCGACGACGTGAGGTATAATTACCTCCGAGTGATTTATTTAAGATGGATGATGATTGTTAGTACAGCATGCTAGGGTTGGTTTATTGATATGATTAATACTTAATTATGGATGAAACGATGAGTCGCATGATGTGATTAATGACTAATTAGGGATAAAATGATAAGTTACATGCATGATTTGAATGGATGAATGTAGGTGATCTAATGAGATAGATCGAGTTGGATCATGATAATGGATCACGACAGAAGTTAGAAAAACGTAATAAAATTAGTATGAATAGGATGAGTTAGGATTAATTAATTTTTATGATTTTCTGATTGTTATGTTGATGGATGCTTGCATTGTGATTTTGATGTTATTGAGTTTGATGCATCATTTAGTTAGCGGGCGTTAGTATTTAGTTTTGATGTGTAGGTACGGAGTAGGAGCTCGCCGCCTAGGCGCGATGACACGCTTGGAGCTTCTACCAGGTCCGTTTAGGACTCGTCTCTGTTTTACGCTCTTCTATTGTATGTTTATTTTATTATTTGCAGGACGGGTTAAGTGGCGTTTTATTGGATCCCACTTAACTCGGGCCATTTAACCGAATATTTTCCGGATTAATAACCCCTCGAGGATGAGATCCCTCGAGGATGATTTCGAAAACAAGATCCACCACAAGTTGCCTTCGGGCCTATTATATGAATCCCTTCCCAGGCCTATATATATAGTTTTATCGAGTTTTCAGTGAGACGAGAGATGGAGAAACCGACTGCACGTACCATGCAGAGGATGCCGTGACAGTCAAAGCGGGCTCTGGATTAGTGCCAGCGGACTGTTCCATTCCCGAGGGATCCTGACAACTCCGCGTTTGAGTTCCTCACACCCGGAGAACGTGGAGGTTTACGGGTACTGTTTAGTACAGCGCATGTCCGGACTTGTGGTTCAAAGGGTACTAAAGGCGACTGCCTGAGAGTACTCGGCCTTCGTGCTCAAGGCCAGGAGAGATATGGAGGTTCGGAGAGGGCTTAGGATAAAGTTTCATGAGAAGTACTGAAAAAGAAGTGCTGAGAGTAGCACAGTACCAGCAGCAGAGCAGTAAGTTCGGGATGCTACCGGGTCTGCAGCCCAGTGGCTCCTCAGTAGTGCCCTTCAGAGTGTTCTTGAGGAAGTATATGGTTTTCTTTCAGATGAGAGTTTGCTCTCATAGCCAGTTTGTTATAGTTATTTTATTTTTCCGGACCAGTAACGCTTGTTACTGACGTTTTTCTTATATATATGTAGGTGATAAGCACGAGATGGATGAGCCAGCTTGGACGGAGGAGCAATGAGGTCTTGTGCACACACACATGTTAGATTTCTGAATGTTTAATATTGTATTATTATGTTATTATTTTGTGAATGACATGTAATGCTAAGCATGTATGATATGACGTAATGACAATGAGCATGATGAATGAAGATGATCAGAGTAGCGCAGCAAAAGTATGATGGGTTAAGACCCAAGTTCACAGAATGATGAGTATAGTAGATCAGATTGTGTGTGAATGCATAATTGTTGATATATGCTTATATATATTTGTATATATTATTTTGACAGGGTGGACCCTAATCGCACTTTTAGGGGAAACTCTGTCTGTTATATTTCAAAGTTTTATTAATTTTGATCGTAATTGTGTTGGTGTGTATTTTGATTTGCATGTCATTCATGTAGTACCATGTTAGGTTTTTGTATTTATCCATGCATGACGAGTCGTATCTTCATCTTAAGACGCCGAGATTGGATCCGCATGAGTTAGGTTCAGGTTAGCCGAACCTAACCGGGGCCTGTAACATGCCGGTTCGGTTCACGAGCGTGAACCGGATTTGGGGTGTTACAAGATCAATAAAGGAATCGAGTCCGATGAGGAGGAGAGTTCCTGAGATTCCAAGTGTGTTCCTTTGTGAGGAGAAAGCAGCGTGGTGTGGCTGGTGAGAAAGAAGACGTGGAGTTGCTGCAACTGGTGTTTGTGGTGAGCGCTAGAACTTCATCGGCTTGCTGGAAACCAGGTACATGTTGTTAGGTTACTTGTGTTGGCAATCGGGGTAGAGTTACTCGGGGAGCAATTCGTTGTGCGCCTTTGTATTTATGGGTACATTGGGGCGAGGCTGTGGTGGCTGTCCATAAGCCGTGCAAGTGCTTGAGAGGAGTGTTCGAGTACTTGTAAAATCCTCGGTTGAATGATATAAGGTTGGGAAGTGTTTTCCTGTAATCTATATTTTGCTTGTGGCTGGCGTTTAGACAGGGAACTTCTGTATCCTAGGTCACGGTCGAAGTTTACAAGGCAGCCAGTTATGGGAACTGGTGCTAAGACGAGCAAGGGCAAACGGCACAAACCCAAGACGCGTAATTGCTGGTTAGGCGATCGGGCAGCGCAGCATGAGGTGCTGTTTGACTTCTAGAACAGCCTATCGGCAAGGCGTGTCGGTAGCCAGAAGTGTTGCGTCGGTGTTTGGTGCAGTACAAACACGTTGTGATCGAGTGACGGGTTGAAGGCAGCAACCTCGGGGTGTTGAGGTTGGCCGAACACAGGTTGGTGTTGGCGTGTAGGCTTCCGTAGTTTCTTCAAAGTTGCGTACTTGGTGTTAAGCTGGTGTTCTCGAGTGAGAATACGCCGCACAGGACTGGTTAGGATCAAAAAATTTTGGGTCCTTAAACCAGGCCTGTGATAGGCCGAACATAGGTTGGTGTTAGCGTGTAGGCTTCTGTAATTTCTTCAAAGTTGTGTACTTGGTGTTAGGCCGGTGTTCTCGAGTGAAAATACGCCGCACAGGACTGGTTAGGATCGAAAAATTTTGGGTCCTTGAATCAGGCCCGTGGCGCTGTCACGGCCAACCCATCAGATACGTCCGCATCAACAACCGAATCCCTCTGCCCCTCCTCTCCATGAGGTCCTCCTCAACCGCCCTCTCCATCGACCTCTACCCCCTCGCTCCGGCCAAGCACCGGCTGAGGATGACGGCGTCTTCCAAGGCCGATGCCCCTCCGTGGGCCAGATCTGGTCCCATGGCGTGCATGGCATCGCCCGCGACCGTCACCGTCCCCTTGCGGAACGGGCTCTTGACTTGGTCCCATGGGCCTCTATGTCGGATCCTTGCAGCTCATGCAAACCATGTCGTTCCTCTTCACCATGTCTGCAATCTCCGGCGGGAATTCCTTTGCCGCCTCTATTGTAGATTCGATGACGAGTTTGCCATCTCTTGAGATGCTAGCGTCTGTGTTTCATTATGTCAACACCGTCAGCAGTTGTACTTGAATTATATAAATAGGTTGTCAGAAACGCTCATATATATCTCTATATATATAGAGAGAGAGAGCGAGATATCGCGTATTGTGTAACATGTACCGGTGGGATTCCATTGTCGAGCCAAGAACCAGTAAACTAGCTTGTCATCGATGGGATACCTTCCGAAAATGGAGGCTTTTCTCTGGATTTGGAAGAACTCCTTGGGGAAACCGTGCCCGTTTGGGTAATTGGTCATACCCCTGATTCCTAGTGTGGATGACATCTGATCAAAATCTGCATGGAATCAATAAATTAAAATGAATTATGGAATCCAATTTGAAAGATAGGATTAAGCTAAAACCTTGGCGTGGTTAGAAGTCCCGTCGTCCATGTGAAGAAGATTGTGGTAAGTGGAAGGCTCGACTTCAACAGCCACCACTCGGCAACCGAAACGTAGAGTTCCGGGAGGCAAGTCCTCGGAGAGTGAGTTGATGAGGTCGCTTCTTTTGACATACCTTTGCTCCAACTCCCTGTTTCATCTTAATATGCATAAAAATTCACATAAACCAATTTAATTTATGCACCCTGAACCTATTCATTGTTATAATCGACAAACTGATGCAACATGTTAAATAGCTAGGAAGTTTCAACTCATGATTCACTCCCCGCTCGGCTGCTCTCTAACAGTGTTGACATCAAGGGAGATGTATCGCAGACTGAAAAAAGAAAAAGCGAGAGAATTAGAGAAGAGAGGTGAGAAATTGTGCTGCCAATTTCCAGTTGATTGGAGTAGTGAAGCTTATGATAATTACCCATGTATTTGAACGGACATTCGGCGAAGCTTTGGGCCGATGCCGAGGTGATTCATGGCACGCCATCCATTGTCGTGAACCACTAGCAAGACGCCTGTAGCACGGAGGTTCTCTCCTCGTCCTCGGACCAAGCTTCTTATGCCCTTCCTGCAACAATATTTAAAATTCTGTTTACTTCTACAAATTTCGCTTCGATCAAATTAAGACAGTTCATGCATGCAATTGGTATAAACCTGGGCTTAAAAAAAATGGTACAAACCTGTGAAGGGCGAGGACAGTTGCAAGGCCACAGATTCCTCCTCGAACTATGACGATTTCGTGGCTTTCAACACTCAAAGAACCCATCTTAGGCTCTTTGCCCACTTCAGATTTCTGAATATTTTATACTTTAAATCTGAAAAATGTTCCCAACGCTTCAAGAGAATGTACTAGACTTCTAGACTTCTTATAAAATGGAAAATTGAATTGATCATGTCGTACTTATGTATTCCTCAAAAAAATTCTCACTTATACAAGTCTCAAACAATGTAACTTTCATGTACCATATATAGGCTAAAACTTATAATCTATTATATGCAGTATATGTAACATATAATTACGAGATCAAATTGCCTCTAAATAGGCTAAAACTTCAAAACCACAAGCATGATCACTCAACCGTCTGCAAGATCTTAATTGAAGTTAAGAGGCCAAACAATGTTTGGCTAAGTGTAACTCATATACCAGGTTATGAGACAAGGAACAAGGCGCAATGGAGCCAAAAGATCGATTAGTAAAAGGTTCGGACGAAGAGTTAGACCATGACAGGTGAGGAATTATACACATTGTACATGTGTGACAGAGTGATGACTTTGAATTATACATGACATGTGGGTTTATCTCATATAATGTTTAAATATAATTTATGACTTGTATATAGACTAATGGGAAAATTTCATTCTTCGAACTAATTTTTTGATTAAGAGAAGCCCATGAATTAAGACTTTTTGGGGGCTCATAAAGGCCAACAGTGATATTAGAGCCTCGTTGGTTTTTGTGTTAGTCTCGGGTGATTGGTGTTAATCTCGCGTGAAGGGGAATGATTTAAATGGTAACCAGTCTTGGTGTTAGTCTTGGATGAAGGGGAGATGATTTGAAGGGGAAATGACTTAAATGGTAACCAGCCCAAATTAGAATATTCTAAAAATTTTAAAAATTCACTATAATATGTGAACTTAACATGGTAAGAAATTCACTATAACATGTGAACCTAACATGATAAGGGGAAATGATTCGGTATAACATGTAGTTAACATGTGGTAAAGGGGAGATAATCTATAATATGTGAACCTAACATGGTAAGAAATTCACTATAAAATATGAACCTAACTCGAAACATGATAAGAAATTCACTATATAACATGTGAACCTAACATAATAAGGGGGAGATAATTCAGTATAACATGTAGTTACCACGTGGTGAAGGGGAGATAATTCGAATGTTAATCAGCCCAAATTAGAGTCTTTTAAAAATTTACTATAACACGTGAACCTAACATGGTAAGGGGAGATGATTCGGATGGTAACATATTCAAATTAGAGTCTTTTAAAAATTCACTATAACATGTGAACTTAACATGGTAAGGGGGAGATGATTCGGTATAACATGTAGTTAGCATATAGTGAAGGGGAAATAATTTGAATGATAACCAGCCCAAATTAGAGTCTTTTACAAATTCACTATAGCATGTGAACCTAACATGTTAAACCTAACATGGTAAAGGGGAGATGATTCGGATGGTAACATATTCGAATTATCGAAAAATTCACTATAACATGTGAACCTAGGGGGAGTCTTCTAAAAATTCATTATAACATGCGAACCTAACATGGTAAGGGGGAGATGATTCAATATAACATGTAGTTAGCATATGGTGAAGGGGAGATGATTCGAACAATGACTAGCCCGAATTAGAGTCTTTTAAAAATTCACTATAATATGTGACCATAACATGGTAAGGGGGAAATAATTTAGATGGTAACGTATTTGAAGGATAACCAGCCCAAATTAAAGTCTTCTGGACATTCACTATAACATGTGAACCTAATAATATAAGGGGGAAATGATTCGGGTGGTAACATATTCAAATGGCTAATATAGTAAAGGGGAGATGATTCGGATGGTAACATATTCGAATGGTAACAAGTTCGAATTAGAGTCTTCTAAAAATTCTCTATAACATGTGAACCTAACATGGTAAAGGGGAGATGATTCAGGTGGTAATATAAAAATTCTCTATAACATGTGAACCTAACATGGTAAAGGGGAGATGATTCAGGTGGTAATATAAAAATCCACTATAACATGTGAACTTAACATGGTAAGGAGGCAATAATTCGGGTGGTAACATATGGTAAGGGGGAGATAATTTGGATGGTAATAAGCATGAATTAGAGTCTTCTAAAAATTCACTATAACATGTGAACCTAATATGGTAAGGGGGAGATATTCGGGTGATAATATATGGTAAGAGGGAGATGATTCAGGTGGTATAATATATAAGAAAGTGAATTATTAGGTTTATTATCATATATCGTGTTTGGAGGTGACCGGTGACTTTCCTTAAGCTATCTTTTTTATTAAGAGACATCTATAAAAACCTATTTCAAATCCTTTTGAGGCCCATAGGGCCCAATATAACGTCTTCGAAGTACACATTCATTTGATGATTATGATATGATTGGTCCTTCCATTCAAAAATATGAATTGAACTGATGCATAATAATTAATATAATATGATGTCATCTCTTCACTAAACCAGATTTAATTGTGCAGCCTGCATGAAATTTGCTTTACATTTTGTCAAAAAGGGCTGCATTCGAGAATGAATGTAATGCAGGGGCAAAAGCATGCCATCGACTTCAAGCAAAGGATCAGTCATCCACATGTCACAAGCATCAAACAAGGCTTTTTGAATGTGTGCGATTTGGGGAGGTTCCACTTACCCAAATAACGATTTTACATATATGGCATCTACCATGCATGGCCCATTTTGTGGTCGACGTGTGCTCGTTACAATGAACCTTGACTCCTAGTTTATCATTTCAACAAGCCAATACCGGTTCCAGAAATAAATCTCAGCAAGACCAAGCCATGGCATTCAGTGCATTTTAGGTGTTGGAAGTAACATTTTAGTTTGTTCCCACAGCCCACGAGTTATCTATTACCAGCTCAAACATGATCTAGATGGGAGAAAACAGGATTTTTCAGAAGCCTTGAGGATTCCATACAAAATGTACATTAACGTCGACTCGAGGAATTTAAGTTTACAGAGTGGGAGCACGCTCAATCGACCCTCCAATGACAGTCAAGAGGTTGTTTGCGAATGGGTCACTGAGGTGCTTGGAGAGGTTCTCAACAGGCCCCTCTCCCGTCACATAAGCTTGAATGAAGAAGCCCAGCATTGCAAACATGGCCAGCCTTCCATTCTTTATTTCCTTCACCTTCAACAGTGCTGCCTGGTCTGGGTCGTTGGCAAGGCCAAGGGGATCGAATGGGCCACCTGGGTGGAGCGTGTCCTCCAAATTCTATAATAGCATTTAATTTCATGAAGAGGGTATCAATCAACTAATTGATTGTTAATAAGAACTTCGACGATATATACAGCCTACCAAGCCATTGATGATTCTGTAGTACTCTGCTCCTCCAACAAGGGCGACCTCGGCAATCACAGCCGCCGCAAGATTGACAGGGATATTAGCTCCGAAGTAGTTCAATGTATTGCCATCAAGGAGAAGAGCACCAGTCTGTTACACATAATTAGTTATGAATGGAGAAAATTATAACATAATTAAATTGAAAAAGCTAAAAGAAAACAAACAATGAAGCAATTGTAAACATTTTAATGTTCGAATTTCGCACAAACCTTGAACCAGACGGCTTCAGGTCCACAGGAAGCTCCATACTTGTTGAATGCCTCAGGTATAACAAATCCTGCGGCGCCCAGCATTGCCCACCTTGCATGGATCAACTCGTAGGCCTGATACCTGCCACCATGTTTATTTTTCGTCAATCTCTTATTTTACAAAAATGCAATAAATTAGTTATACATAGCATGCAAGCAAAGGTCTTATTGTATTGGCATACTTACTTGCTGAAATTTTCTGGGTTCTTGCTTAGCCCAAAAGGATCATATCCATAGCTGCAATAACATACAATTAAACATTGGTTGAAAGAATGAACATAAATCAGCAAATAAGCATATGACTTTGGTTACCCATACGACTAAGTAGCCTCATACGTCATAGTTTCGTTTAAGTCATATGTCATAGTTTCGTTTAAGATTATTCTCAATTGAACATTACAACATTTTATATTCAGAATGTAACTAATTAAGCACTCACAATGGCACTCACAAATTGAACGAACAAAGTAATGAAGTATGAAAATAGTTTCATTTTTTGATTGGAATTCATAAAAGGAGTAAATCTTAGGACTCATATGAGAAAAAAATTGAAGCTTGAATTCTTACTCCCCAGGGACCTCTCCAGTGAGATACTCGGGCACGTCGGATCTGTCCAAGAGACCTTCTGGCAAGTAGATCCTCCTATCAGGACCTAATGGAAAATCAACCATCACCGTTAGTAAGCCAGGGCTCGTAACGAGAACAAGAAAGCAGAGGAGGGAGACAGAGCTCGAGAAGATAATGGGGTAAGTAAAGTAGCGCTTACCATACCACTTGGCAAGCTCGTCGTCGACCGGCGAGACGGCCTTGGCCTTTGCCGGTTTTGCGGCCTTCTTCTTTGAGAAGATGGCCACAGTTTTGACAGTGGTGGCACCCGAAGGTGTGGGAGCTGACCGAGCCGGACCACTGACGTTGAGGGAGCTGCCCAGCATCTCGGAGATGCCGAGGGACGTCGGGGCGGTTGCGGCCGATATCGAGGCCATTAGTTCGCCGGCGGAGGAGGAGACTCGGAGCTTTGCCGGCGAGGGTGGCAAAAATATCAACTTTAAAGTCCAAGTCCCGAAATGACACATTTTATTTTATGTTGTGGTGGGAAGCGGACGGTGGCAGTTAGAGGGACGCGATTGGCGGGTGCGGAACTCTCTGAGATCTATTGCGCCAATATGATTGGATGATTGGAAATTGAGAATGAGGTGGCAGATGACGAGATTGAGGTGCACGATTCTTGTGGTCACAAATTGTGTGATTTGCACGAAGAGAGAAACCGCTCAAAGTGCAATCGTGTCACGGGCCATGATGAATGATACCATAAGAAGCCCATCAATTATAATTTGAAATAATCGCTTCACAACTGTCGTGGATGGTAGATCAAAAGCACATTGGGATGCATGGTTTGATGTGGTGCATGGTAGCCCACTCCCTAGAGTTTCACGATTTAGTTCGTCAAGCCCATTGGTATTTGGTACCATGCATATATAGTTTGAACCCATGCTTCCATCGTCCCTACAGTTCCCATTTCCAACCAACGCAATGAGCTTCATCGATGCACTGCACTTAGTTACGTACGTAGTTTTAATATTTGTTTGCCCATCCTCTATCCAGATGCACACACTTGAACAATCATGTATGATCCTCCTATTTTATTTCATCCATAGGATCGGATTAATGGTGCAATCGCCGCGTGAACCAATCCTCCTGATCCTTCGGCGCCACTCATCACCTAATAGACAAAAAGCGTAGGGCACCTATAAGAGGAGACACCAAAAAATGTATGAATCAACGGAGTGCACTGTACTTACATTTATATAATTCACTTCATTTCACTGATGCAAGACTAGCCACTCCTTGAATGTACAAATGAACACTTGCACCGTATATACTCCTTTTGGATTGTGGATACACCATAAGCAAGCTAATCAACTAGTTGATATGCATCGAGGTCAGCGCACTCATAACTAGCTCCTAGACAAGTTTGATTAGGCTGTTTGCTTCACGTAAGCTTGTAAGTTACGATATGCTCTCGATTGATTGGTTGGTCTGCCACTGGTGGATGTTTCTGAAACTATCTCACTCTCGCGCTTCTACACAACTCATGCGTCAAAATGATGATGCCCTCTCACTTGTATACTAGCTAGCTGATGCCTTGATGGGTGAATGGTGATACTGAGAAAATTAGGTCAAGGTGTGCAACAATTTCATGCTTGTTTGATTATTATTATTACTATTATTTATTATTTATATGATGGTGCACCTTATCTCAATATGTCTCACTATTTTGTGTTCTCAGATGACTTAACATGGTTTAGCATTGCCGTAATGGAATTATGGAAAGCTTGGAGATGGAAAAAGCAGCTTGCATGTTAGGATGATCCGTTGTTTAGTTAAGTTTGATTCACCTAATTTACAACATGTGGTATCCTTACCACACATTTAATTTGGTGATGCATACTTTTGGTAAATTCTATACCGAATCCTACCTATCCTTTGTTGAGTGGAAGTTCATGTTGGGTTTATCCTATATCGATCGTAAAAGGTATCAGTGACTTATATATAAGGTAATGGGAAAGTTTTATTCTCTGAGCTACTTTTTGGATTAAAAGAGGCATGTGATACCTATTACAAGTCCTTTTCGGGGCCCAAAGGGCCGAATAATGGTATCAGAGTCAAGTCAACTTTAGTATTTGCCTACGTCGATTGTAAAAGTTTTCTTTATGGGTTCCACCTGATGATTGATTTTAGCAGTGTTTGCCTATTCCGATTGTAAAAGTTTCCTTTTGATTTTAGTATTCGCCTACCCCGATTGTAAAAGTTTCCTTCATGGAACCGATTGTAGAAGTTTCCTTCATAGGTTCCACCTGATGATTTAAGAGAGTTTTTTAACTTTACGAGTTCAACCTGATGATTTAAGGGAGTTTTTTAAGGGGAATTTGTCAGGTGATGATATGTAAGTTCTGTCTGGGGAGTTTGTTAGGTGATGATATGTGAGTTTTGTCTGATAAAGACGATGATGATCACATCGGTCGTATAAGGTGTTGGTGGCTTATATATAGGCTAATGGGAAAGTGGAAGTTTCCTTCATGGGTTCCACCTGATGATTTAAGGGAGTTTTTTAATTTTATGGGTTCCACTTGATGATTTAATGGAGTTTTTAAGGGGAATTTGTGACCTAATATATAGTCCTAGCATAATCGAAAACTTAAGTTTCCTACTTTTGTAGTTTATCGATCGACATTGATATTTTTATTGATCACCGCCATGATCATCATGTTATTGATAACTCTAAAAAGAGCTATTATTCTTTGCATTTTATATTGAGTTTTTGTCATGTTTCAAGTCGTTTAGATATTAATTTAATTAGTTTAGAAGTTTATCATATATTATTAATAATGTGAGAAATTATTGTGATTTTGGTGTAAAAAGTGATAATTAAGTTGTTTTATCAAGGTATAAGAGTTAGAAGAGGACCCAGAACGAATTCGGGGCAAAATCGAGCCAAAAAGTGAATTTTGGAAATGTAGCTACAGTAACAACGCCCCCGGGCCTGGGTAATGCAGCAATACCGAGATCAGAGCGCTCATGACTCGTTGAAGATAAAGATCACGCAATCTTTGGAGAAGATATGGGTGTGGATAAACATGACCAAATGTAGACGGTATTTCTGGAGATCTTGGTGGACCTACTTGAAATATTTGGGTAGATTATTTATAAACTTAATTAGGGCTTTATCTAAAGAGAGAACAACATTAAACGGCTAAAAGACGACACGAAAGATAAGAGAAGAAAGACGAAGAAGTTGGATTAGAAGAAGAAGACAATTTCTCCAAAAGAGTTTTTCTTTATTTTGATTTATTTTCTTTATAATTTAACGATGTCTTTTATATCACATATAAATTTTTTGTGTTTAATTGAAATCTTTATGGAGTAATTCTTTTCTAGGATTTTCAATGACACTTAGTGCATCGATTAATAAAAGTTATTAATTTTTATCTATGTGATTGTGATGTTGGATTATTTATTTTATTCTAAGCATTCAAGCTATCATTAGCTTGATCACCTATTGATTGATCTAAAGATTTAATCTTATCTAAAGATAAAAGATTAAATTTATCAATAAATAAAATAGCACTTATTCATCTATTTTAGGTGATTCACATACGAGATAGAGATATACTCATATGTCTTGGGTAACTATTAAGGGAAGAACTTAAAATATTATTTTGTATACACAATTTCATAGAGATATAGGAGTTGGGTGCGAGTAATAAGTTTATGGTGAATCTAAGAGATGTCATAAATAATTAATTCTCGTGGTTAATAATCCAAGTGCGCAATTCATAGGTAGAAGTTATAACTTTAATAATATAGAGCACTAGGTAATATTGAAAATCCTAGGTTTGTTGTCTTATAGTAAATATTTGATTTAAATATTGCATTTTAGATTAGTTTAGTCTTAAACCATAATTCTCGTGGTTAATAATCCAAGTGCGCAATTCATAGGTAGAAGTTATAACTTTAATCATATAGAGCACTAGGTAATATTGAAAATCCTAGGTTTGTTGTCTTATAGTAAATATTTGATTTAAATATTGCATTTTAGATTAGTTTAGTCTTAAACCATAATTTAATCACTCTTTGAATTCTATTTAAGTACAATTAATTAAATTAGTTCTGGTAACTGAAAATTTCTAGTAATAATTTTTTTATAGGACGATATTTTCTTATTACTTTTATTACTTGATTTGGCACGTGCACTTGCGTTATAATTTTCACATCAATTGCGAAAAAATCCAACAAAGATTAGAGATCAGACGCAACAATAACCGGGTCTCAAAATGGGAAAACAAAAACAGAGAGAAATGTCTGCTGGTACCTCAATTGTACAATTGTAGCATACTGTTGGCTGCTGCTCTTCACTCGGCTGCCGGCTGCGGCTCCTCACTCGGCCACCGGCTGCGGCTCCTCACTCGGCCACCGGCTACGGCTCCCCTTGGCCACCCAGCGCCTCCGGCTTCAGCTTTCAACCGCCAGCTGCGGCTCCCTTGGCGGCCGTAGCACTGCCGGCTTCGGCTCCCGACCGCTTGCTGTGGCTCCCCTTGGCCGATGGCTGCAGCTCCTCAGTCAGCTGCCAACTACGGCTCCTCACTTAGCTGCCAGCTACGGCTCCTCACTCAGCTGCTGCAGCACCACCAGCTTTGGCTAGCCAGCCACCGGCTGCGGCTCCTCACTCGGTTGCCGGCTATGGCTCCCCTTGGCCACCGACTACGGCTCCCCTTGGCCACCACAGCGCCGCTGGCTGTGGCTCCCCTTGGCCGCCACAGCACCACCGGCTTCGGCTCTTGACCGCCGGCTGCGGCTCCTCACTCAGCCGCCGGCTACGGCTCTTCACTTGGCCGCCGGCTACGGCTCTTCACTTGGCCGCCGGCTTCGGCTCCCCGGCCGCTGGCTGCAGCTCCTCACTCAGCCACCGGCTGCGGCTCCCCTTGGCCGCCGCAGCGCCCCCGGCTTCGGCTCCCAACCCAACCGCCGGCTGCAGCTCCTCACTCGGCCACTGGTTGCGGCTCCCCTTGGCCACCGCAGCACAGCCGGCTTCAGCTCCCGACGGCCGGCTGCGGCTCCTCACTCAGCCGTCGGCTGCGGCTCCCCTTGGCCACCACAGCACCGCCGGCTGCGGCTCCCGACCGTTGGCTCCACCGAGGCTCCTCCAAAGAAGCTCCATCAAGGCCGCCGACTAGGTTGTCCTTTGGCCACTGCCGGCTCCTCCGCCGGCTCCACCGAGGCGGCTCCATCAAAGCCGTCACCTGGGTTGTCCTTTGGCCACAGCTGGCTTCTTTGCATCCACCACAGCCGGGTGGATCCCCTTGGCCTCCACTGTCGCTGGGCAGTCCCTCGCCTCCTCCGGCTCCACTGAGGCGGCTCCATCTAGGTCACAACCTGGGATGTCCATCAGCCACAGCGGGTTACCTCGGCCATCTCTTGGCCACCGGCTACTCGGCCACTGGTGTCTCTCCCGGCCACCGGCACCGCTTTTCCAGCCGCTGGCTCCACCTTATGCTTCTCCGTCGTTGGCTCTGCTCTCAGCTGCCGGCTCCGCGACTGAAGGGGGAGACCTCCCTAAGGGGGAGAGATCTCCCACTCAGAATATCACGAGCTCTCCTCCTTGACCATCTCACCGATCAGGAATGAAATCTAGATATATATAAAAGCTTTGAGACCCTTCATTTTCAAAGATATAATGAACAATCACCTCTATTTGGTATACCAAAAGTCCTATTGTATCCCGAATGTGAGATTAAGTTACATATCATTAATATTCATAATGACCAATATTAACACATCAAGCTTCCAATTACGATGATCATGCTAATCATCGTAATGCCGTTGGGGATAAGTTATCAATGAATTAAACATAAAGACCTACAAAAAGCAACTCTATGGTGGTCGTTGTTATTGTTACATTAACAATTGTCAAGGAGCAGTTGTAGTGCACGATTGATTGTAGTGTTATTTATTTGGTTGAGCAGGTGCTCACACCATTGGTGTGGCAAGGTGCTCCTCCTCATTCAAGAACAGGCTAAAGAACTTCGACTCCACCCACGACGTCGACCCGACTCTCATGTCCAGCATGGCTACGATGTTGTCAATGACGTGCAACGCCGGCGACAATGCGGAGGCGGCGTTCGACCTGACTAGCACCTCATTCGACAACGACTACTTCATGGGCTTGCAGTCGGGGACCGGAATGTTGTTCCCCGACCAGACGCTGTTTAACAGCCCCAGGACAAGGGGGTGGGTGAATGCCTACGCCATGAACACGGCCAGGCTCTTCCTGGATTTCCAGCCGGCCATGATGAGGATGGGGCAGCTTGACGTCAGGGAGGGTGATGACGGCGAAGTGCGGCAAGACTGCTGCCGTGTTAACTGATTCTATTAGCATATATAAGTACTGTTTGTGGAGGCTAAAAATAAGGCTTCGTTATGTTACCACGTTTTTTGAAAAAAAATTATGTACGTCTTGTTAATTAAATCTTATATACATCGAGGGGTTGCTAACGTATTGCATTTTACGTTAATTGAAACCTTAATTTGGAGATGAGCATGCCTGATTATTGTAGTTTCATATATAACTAGAGAATCAAGAAGATTATATCTATAGTCTATACGAATCTACTAATCGGGCGGTAATCTTATTCACGGACTATAATTTGATCAGCGTATAGTTTATAGCTTATACTAAGCAACAAAATTCGTGAACTCCTTAACTCCATATATATTCATTTCAAATATCCTTTCATCTTGAAAATTATATTTTACATGCCCCTCATTTCATCTAAAAGTTATTATTTGCATATCATTATGGAATATCACATGTTGATTTTATCTTTGGATTCTACTTTTCAAATATGCATGAAAATTTTAAGCAATAAACGCCAACCAAAAATTGTAATAACTAATACATTTAAAAGCAAAAAAATAATTATATATTTTATATTCAAAATAATTACCGTTATTTTTTAATAAGTTCCCGAGTAAAAAAATTATATTTTGTATTATTTTAGGATAAAAAATCAATTTATTTTATGTTAGAATGTCATGTCATAAAATTTATCTCTTTAAGTCAGAAAAAATTATATTTAAGTTAGAAAAAATTATATTTAAGTTAAACAAAATTAAGACCACTCTAATTAAATAATAATAATAATAACAATAATCTATCAAAACCCGGGCCGAAGACCGTACGTGAGTTCGACCAACTAAGGTTCGGGGCGACTGAGAAAGCGAGAGGGAGACGCCCGCCGGACTAGGATGGAGAAGATGAGTCGGGCCATGGAGAAGGTGAAGATGCTGGTGGGCGTGGAGGTCGAGGAAGACGAGGAGGCTTTCCCCGGATCTTCCTCCTCTTTCCTCGACGACTTCAACCGCGAATGCACCCTGTCCACCAAACAGGTCTCTTCTTCCTCCTTCGCCTCAGATCTCCTCTCTTCTGTTGTTACTGGCGAGTCTTTTTAAGTGTTGGATAATTTTGGTTCTGATATACTATTTCCGTCAAATCAAATGTATTGATGCATTACTGAGACATGGATTTTGGCTTTTTTTAAATCAGAGATTATATGGTTTTGCTATTTGTCTGGCTGCTGGTTTAACTTGCACACTCCTGGTACGCTTCTTCTTCATTTTACTCCGTTTCTTTTTTTCCCTGCCTGCTGAGAAGCTTTCTATTTGATTCTGTTTTGGAATTTTAATGGTGGGCACTTTTTCCTCCCAAGAACAGTTGGCTGTGGCTGAAATGAAAATGTTGACTTCATTTTCCAATTTTCATGCAAAAATGGTAGTCGGGAAAGCTCTGATGTCAAATTGTATGTCCCGGACACTCGTGTTTGTGAAATCACACAATCTTTAAGACTATGCATAGGAGTAATTTGGTGGTGAAGTTTAGTATAACTATATGCACGCGGTAGAAAATGGAGCATGAAATGTAGGGTGGCCCTACTTCTTTGACATAATTTTATGAGAACAAATAATTTCTCTTTCCTGTGAAGATCTTATGATTCGGCTACAACGTATGGTTTTAAATCTTGGTTTCAATATTTTACCTTCTGAGATTCTGTAACCTGGGGATTTTCTATGGGATTCATCCTTGTAGAAAGGGCTAATTACTTTCGTTACGGGTGATGGCCTAATATTATTGTGGCAAAGCTGATGAACAGCACGTTCTGTGGCATCGAACGTTTAGGGAACTAAGCATGACAATGGAGAATGGGATCGAGGGAACAGATGAAAATGAGAATGTGGGTTTCCTAATTAGAAATTTATCCTCACTCATGAACATGTCCTTTGTCGTTCCTGTCTAGCTTGGGGCTTGGGGTGACGGTTGTATAACTAGCACTCGTTAGCATTATTTTTTAATGTGTTTCATATACAATTTTTTCTTAAATGCTAAATGAATCTGAATTAAATACCAGTCACTTGAAAATATGGAAGACAGAGGGCTCTCTATATATGTCACGAGCTAAGATTTGCATTCATTTGATTTGTATTATTGGAGATAACCTATATTAATGGGTGAGTTTCTTAAAACTATACATTGGTGGCAGTCCATGCTTGTTTTCTTTAATCCAATCAAGTTTGGGATAACATTCACCTTCGGATATTTGCTGGCACTTGGAAGGTTAGTTTTTAGTGTATGCTAATTTTGTTCTTCCCCTTTGTACTATCTCTATGGAATTTGACACTTTTTTTGCTCATTTACCTTAGCATTATTCTCAAATTTGTGGCTTTTCTACATTTCTTGCTTCTCTTCTTTTTTTAATCATGCCAGATTTTTCACAATCTTGACTGACATAATCCTCTAGTTTTAATTTCATATCTTACATCTTGGTAGCTTCAGTTTGGTTTTACCCTTTGCCTATGCTATTTAGTCATTAATATCGTGTTAGTTGCAATAGGAATGGGCTCAAGTATAATTTTTTCATCAGGATAAGATGATTTTTCTATTGTGATCGTGTGACATGCTATGATTGTTTTTTGTGGAAGTTTTTATATGATTGAATGCCAATGGAATTTTCACTAGGCTGACAATATGTAACTAACTGACAAAACTTAAATGAACCAGATCAACAGAAAATATTCACCCAAGTCACCTGAAGGCAAGAAGACATGGCCAAAGATAGACATGGAAGTCTTTTGATGGCTGATAAAGATGCATGAGGTGTGGTTTTCATGACTGTCGTTTTGATATACATTGGTAACCTTGAAGCATGACTCTGTTAATTCATGAGGGCTATTGCTTGGCCTCTTGTATTGGCCCTGGATAAAGGAGAGAATCATTGTTAGGAAGGTCTCTAGCCTTCAAAAATAACCATTTATTATTACATGACTCCTACAATATGTTTTTAACTGCTATTATTTGGGATTGGTAAAGAAGAAGATTGGCTAGATCATGAAAGTGGGAATGAAGGAGTCACTACTGCACCCACTGAAGTGGCCTGGCTAAAAGTTGTTATGGCTAGCAAAATCTCCAGACCAATTTTGGCCTCTTGGGGAAAAATTGGCGATGATTTTGATGGCCCTGGTGCTTGGACAGTTGAAAGACTAACGACTAATATGTTAACAGCTGTTGTATAAGATAAGGAGTATGATTTTAGGGTGAAAAGCCTAAAACAGGGTAAACGCTCGGCTTTTACTCGTGATCTTTTTGCCTGATTTTCAAAGGAAAGAGATCATAAACTTGGCATCTAAAAGTTTTTATCTCTTCAATAATTTAGCACACAAGAGTCATACTTGGGAATAAGTGATCCACCCGGAGTGCCTCTGATAATATTAAATGGTTTAAAATATGACCTTTCTTTTTAACAAGTTTGAATATTGAATAATTGTATTTAATTTATAAAGCCTTTTGTAATTGCCTTGAGACAAATGCTTGGTTTGTTGTAACAATTGTTAATCTTATTTCCTTTTGGTTCTTGGCCGCTTTGTTTTTTTTTTTATGTCATACAGTTTAGTTTTTTCTCTTTAAAGATACTTGCTGAAAGTGTAATCTTTTTTATCACAGCACAGCTTTTCTTATTGGTCCAAAACGACAAATGACTATGATGCTTGACCCTGTACGAATATATGCTACTGCTATATACCTTGCGAGTATCATTATTGCCCTGTTCTGTGCACTATACGTAAGTTCTTGCTTTTCCTGTAATATTTCTTCCCATTTTGATTAGTACTCCATGTTGGAAAAAAAAATCAAAAGCTCATTATTTCACAATTTACTTTTTAAACAGGTCCATAACAAGTTTTTGACTCTTCTGGCAATAATCTTAGAATTCGGGGCACTTGTGTGGTAAATATTATGCTTGTTATATTCATCCAATAAATCTTAGCGAATTGGATTTTAAATAGAAAATTCAAATTAATCTTTTTCCACATATACTTGTGTCTGTTGCCATTTTCTTCCTCTGCTGCTTGTTTCTTTATTTCTTGATGTAGTGTAGCTCTGATAGTTCTTGTGGTGTTCTAGGTATGGTCTGAGCTATATACCTTTTGCCCGGTCCATGGTTTCAAAAATATTCATGGCATGCTTCGATACTGAGTTTTGAACCGAGCAAACGTAGGGTAACTCGGGTTGCCCTTGCACACTACGACGGTCAGTGCCAGACGTGGGAGCTGGTTGCTTGGTGACAACAGCCTGCAGGCTTCTTATGTCAATCTTTGTTTCTTTTTCGCTGTGTTTCCGGCAGGTTTGTACATGATTGCATGCATGCCTATTACACGGAGCGTCAATTGCTTATGAGAACGGGGTTATATGGGGAACTACATTTTCTGATATTTCTAATTCAATGCCCAATTTAACTTTATTCCGACAACTCAGTTTCTTATAATTTGAACAGCAGGTTTTTTTGTTTACAAAAAAAGCAGTTGGATGTGATGTGAATCAACCCCAGCCCCGACTCTAATGAAACTCACTTTGTTCTTAGTGGCGATTCATGCAGTAGGCTTGCTTCAAATTGTTAAAAATATTAATGGAAAATATTTTAAACTGGTTTTACAAGTAATGTAACGAGTCAATGCTTTGTAAAATAGTAGTCATTATACAATGATTAAAAACGCTAATCCACTCTTAACGTACCTCTAAAATTTGGAAAACTCAAAAACTGTTATCATATTGCGAAAATGCGGGGCGTCTGGGGCGCATACCGACTGACGCAGAGACTCTGCTTGCACACATGCCCAATGAGTGGATAGGCCTCTTCATTGGGAAGCTCAACCAATGGAGAGAATTCGTATAGCTGCTCGAGTGACCTCGTTCGCCAGCATCAGCAGCCACCCCATCATCCCTACGTCAAGGAGAGCTTCTCCTTTTCTGCGTTCTTGTTCCGCCACACGAGCATCGGGTGGCGGCGATGAACCTGTTGTCTTGGAGGATGACCTCCCCGCCCTCCTTCAAGTGCTTCTTCTTCTGACTTCGTATTTTTTTATCTACTCTTTTGTTCATTTATAGAGTGGTTGCTTGATTCAAGTGTGGGGTGTTTCAGGTTCTGCCCCCTGATTTGCGCGAGAATCTTCGAGTGCAACCAAAGCGAGATAAACTACTGGAGGTGAGCCTTGCTCTTTGCGGCTTCGAAATTGCTCGGTGCTGGTTTTTGGTTGTTGGTGTCAGATGATGCATTTTTCGCTGTTGTTACTCGTCTTCTGCTTAGGTTGTCTTGGACCTGGGTCGTCTTCCGGAAGCTCGTTTCCTTGGGCAGTCTGGTGGCCAATATTTGAGAAACACCGAGGTCTAATTACTTTATTTTCGAGCTGTTTTTTTTTTTGTTCTTGCATACTTTAATTGACTGTGTGGTATTGTTTAGTTCGTTAGTTCCTTTATTTATTCTAATACTAGATGTGTGATACATGGAGTTTTTGCCTCTTTTGTGTTTTTTAATTACGAGTTTTATATTAGGGATTGGACTTTTAGTAGGGTTTTCTTCGTAGAATTATTAATTTTAATGCAATCAAGAACTTTCTCACCGTTAGACATTGAATAGTTTCAATTTTTAGATGTGCCCCTAGTTTATTTCTGTATTCTCTGTAATCGATTCCTTGTAACTGATCTGCTTTGAATATTCCCCAAATAGTCAATCTTGACCTTTGCATCAATGTTTAGCTATTATATGCTTTTCCATTTGCTCACTCAGGTATCTATGGAAGAACTCGAGGAAGCTCAGAAAGCTGTCGGGGACTTTGGGAGAGACAATAGAGCGGGAATTGAAGGAACTCTACACAGAATATCTGCTATAAGAAGCCGCAAAGGCCTTGTAGTAGGATTAACTTGCAGAGTCGGGCGAGCAGTTAGCGGCCATGTTGACATGGTCCGAGATCTCCTACAGTACAAGGAGAGCATCTTGTTTTTAGGAAGGTACTGTCGTTGAAACCCCTAAGGAGACCACTTTTTAGAGCTATGGGAACATAAGTCCCCAAGGTTGTCTTCTGGGATTTGACAGAACCAAATGCAATTATTAAAATTCTCATCTTTGAGGTTTAGATGCCACACAAATTGCACATTGTATTGCTTTGCTACTATTCTTTGATGTCATTTTTAAATGTGTAAGCCACCTTTAATGAACTTCCAAACTCTTTTCTTACAAGATAGTTGGGCCCGTCCAGCATTATATTTAAATTATGGCTCGAAAATTGGTTGCAAAAATAATTTTTGTCATCTAAAATTCCATTTTTACCAACATCATAATTTTCTGGCTTTACTTTTTTGACTTTTCTCATGTACTAGACCTGGTGTAGGAAAGACTACTGTGATGAGAGAGATGGCACGCGTTTTAGCAGATGAACTTCATAAACGAGTGGTAAGTTTATGTACCTTAGTTGTCGGAAATCCTTGTGTGTCTTTGAAATGGCCATCTCATATCTGACATTCCAAGCTAGTTAATTTGGAGTTGTGATAGGTAATTGTAGACACTAGCAATGAAATAGGAGGAGATGGAGATGTTCCCCATGGTGCCATTGGCAGTGCACGGAGAATGCAGGTTCCTGAACCATCAATGCAACATAGGGTAATGATTGAAGCCGTTGAAAATCACATGCCTGAGGTTGTCATAGTTGATGAAATTGGTACTGAAGCAGAGGCTTTAGCTTGTCGCTCTATTGCAGAAAGGGGTGTGGTTCTTATTGCGACTGCACATGGGGAGCGCCTTGAAAATGTAATAAAGAATCCCACACTATGTGATCTGGTGAGAGTTCATGGGTCTTTTCTTATAATTGAAGTTGCTATTGTTCTTTTTCCTTTTGTTTTAATTTCTCAAAAAATTAAAATGTGGCTTAAAGAAGTTAAAATCTATCCATAATAAATTGTCTGTTACATAAATTAACATGGATGTATAATGTCCAGGTGGGGGAGTGGAAACTGCTACACTTGGAGATGAAGAAGCTCGTGCTCGTGGCTCTAAGAAAAGCATTCTTGAAAGGAAAGCTTCTCCAACATTTCCTTTCTTATCGAAATGAGGGAAGGGGATTACTGGATCACTCATCGGGTAAGTAGGATTATCCTCTACTTCTTAATCTCCTTCGTCTTGGCTGAATTTGCATTCTTTCTACAGTTCTCTACATTTTCATCAAGGTTCTTTCTTTTTGTATGTTTCAGACAGAAAGGAGTGTTGATATGTTACTTCATGGAAAAAAGCCTTTTGTTGAGGTAGCACAATTAATTTTTCTTTGTTCTTAGGCATACTCTCCCCTCCTGTAGAAAACATCTTTCTTATAAATAAAATTTGGTGCAAGGATCGGATTGTTGAACCTTTGTTTTCAATGGTCTTTGAGGTAATACAGTCAATAAAATATACCAGTTGCTTTTTTGGATGGTTGAAACTATTGGACTTCTCACATGCCGATCATAGACAATAAAAATTCATTCACTCCGACTCCTCTAGGCATGAACAAGGAGCTGGAATTAGAGGAGGTACAGATTTGTACTAATTTCTCTACTTACCAGCCTGCAGGTTTTTCATCCTTATTAGTACCACATCAGTACCAGCCAGAACTGCAGTAAAATATAATAAGGGCCGGTAAATGAACAAGTCAGAGCGTAAACTTTTAGATAGTTAGTTAATCAGTTGTCTAACAGCCAGGGAAGGGGACTATTTTGTAATTGCTTTTGACTTTCCCGGCTTATGCTAATGTGGAGTTCACTGTCATTTCATACTGTCAATTTCAAAGAGAAAAGCAAGTGAGATTGACTTATATTACTACTTAATTGTTTTTACTTGTGCTGTACAAGGTTATAAGACCTCTTCTGTGAACCTAATTTGTCTATTTTTTGCATTTGAGTGACCTTATATTACATGGATGCACCTCTATTCTACATGAGCTTATCTATATGATGGCGTGCTGCAATTTACAGATAAGAAAGAGAGATGAGCATTTTAGGGTTGTCATTGAGCGATGGATGACATACGATGTAGAAGGATTGATTTGAAAACATGTTTGATTTGATAAAATGCAAATGTTAATCAAGCTTTTCCAGAGTTGCTTGCCACCAGTTTATTTCGAACAAGCCCTCAAGGTCCGTTGGAACTATTCAAAGGATGGTTATTGCACGTAGAAAGTGAGGCTCACCTGGTTACTTTTTTTCCCTTTCCAAGCGTTCACCTGGTTATTTCTTACCATAATAGAATATTTCCTCTTTCTAATACAATTTGTCAAATTGGATCCTGTGAAAACATTATTTATGTTTCACATTGTGGAGCACCATTCTAAATGAATCATCTGAAATGAATTTGCTTTGAAGCTCTACGAGGATATTAATTGGTGTTGCAAACTCTTATGAAATCGGTTACTGTGTATATCAGGTTTGATTTTATCAGTTTCCACCTTGTATTCTTGGGGCACAACTGTTGGTGTCATCATGGTTAAAAACTTTGACGCTGCCATATTCTACATTCGCTGTTGCTAGGAAAGCAATTCTAATACTTGTCTGGCAATCGCCTTGTTCTGTCAACAATATACTCCGATGATATGCGTATTGGTAATTTGCTTTATGATCTTGTTCTGCTTGTTATATTCTGCAGCTTGAGTCAGGTGGCACGTATTCTTCTGCAAACAATGGCCTACCTTTGCTTCTCAAAAATATGTTCC